>QRFB01001090.1:0-13844 GCA_008931105.1 Oenanthe javanica
TTTTTATTTTTACAATATAAAAAAACATACGGTAAAACAGAGCAACGTTGCGTATTTAAAAAAAGTAAAATAGAGTTTGGGAAAATAGCCGTTATAAAGAATGGTCCTACATTTGTTGAATTTCAGATGAAAAGAGAGAGAAAGTAAGTGATTGAAACGGCGTCGTATGGGTGCTTAAAGCAAACAAAACCCCAGCTTGAATCTTGCGAAAAGTTGTTGCTCGTTGTTTTTATTTTATCAACACAGTGATCGAGCTCGGAGACTGAAAATTAGGTATCTCTTTTAACTTCACTGCTTTGTAATGCTGTTTATACACTTCAATTCTCGTAATTTTATAAATTTATTCAAGTTTATGGTTATACAATTATACATGTATATTTATACATATATCTGATTTTATGTGGATTTGTACCTACTACACTCAGTATGTGTGCGTGTGTAACGGATCAAATGTGCGTGTATGCAATATATTTTTGTGCGTATGTATATTCTGAATGTATTGTTTATGCAGAATGGGGATGATACAGCAGTTGAGAATTTTGATTGCGATAATTCGATTATTTCTCCTTTTTTCGTGTTATAACTTAGGTTACAAAATGGCTACTGAATCGACATGAGAGTGCTCTGTAGATATACTGAATTTGTGTCTATTTACTATTGCATAATGTGTGTGTGTGTGTGTGTGAGAGAGAGAGAGAGGGAGAGAGCTAAATGTAAAAATAAGTGATCACTACAGGTATCTGATGACTTCTTAGAGATTGTTGGAAAGATTGATTGAAATTAATAGACTTGGTACTGATAGTTTTTTTTTTTTGAATGGATTTGGTACTGAGAGTTTGTTTCTTAGTTTAATATGATTTTTGANTTTGGTACTGATAGTTTTTTTTTTTTTTTGAATGGATTTGGTACTGATAGTTTGTTTCTTAGTTTAATATGATTTTTGAAATTTTTTCTATTGCTTATTCCGTGAGTTAGCAACTTAGCATTTACTGTGGAGTTTTATAAAGACAAAGAATATAGAAATAACGTTAATCTTGTGTAATTTCGTTTGAACACTCCCCGATTCTGGGACAATATGCATAGCGAACTTTGTAACCACTATTCAAACATACAATGAAATCTATGATAAATTTGACCTGAGTACGAATAGTATATACCATTCCTTTACTCTATATGATAGTGCTGAGTTTCAAACTATCATATTGTGATATGTACATTTTTAATGTATTGCATATAAAATCTAAGGTTTTCATTTTACAAGTAATTATATATTTCTTTATGGTAGGTGTAGATATCTTTCTGGGGTGGATTTATGGCTACACTTTCTGATATAGGGGTTGCAGCAGCTATAAATATCCTCACTGCATTAGCATTCCTTGTAGCATTTGCCATTCTCCGGATTCAACCATTTAATGACAGGGTCTACTTTCCGAAATGGTACTTAAAGGGTGTGAGAAACGATCCAGTGCAGTCAGGTGCACTTGTTCAGAAATTTGTGAATTTGGATTGGAGATCGTACTTGAGGTTTCTGAATTGGATGCCTGCTGCATTGAAAATGCCAGGGCCTGAACTTATTGATCATGCAGGATTGGATTCTGCAGTTTACTTGAGGATATACTGGACAGGGTAATGCTATCTTATATTAGACATAGTACTTTTGATGGAGACACTTTGATACTATGCACAGAAATACCTATTACAACTAACATAATAAGCATGGTAACACAAACTATCTGTATTATAGATGGCTAGATGCAAGTTATGTTGTCATCTGCTCACAACATACTATACTAAGTTACACTCTTCGAAAGAAAATATATATAATTGCACCAACATCGCTAGTTCGGAAGACCTTGTGAACAAATTGTAAATTATATGGTCCAAACTACATATAATTTTAGGGTGTGCAGGGAATTCCTTAAGCAGCTTGATTACTGACAAGTTGAATTAAAATTTTCAAATAATCCAATGTACTTGAAAGTTAAACCCCATAAGCTTTTCTATATATCGTGACTTTATTATCCCCTCCCGGTCCTCTTTCCTCCCCACCACATATTTTGGTTTCAGAGGCAAGAGTTTTACCCTCTATTTTCTTGTTTCTTTTATACTCAAAATAGTGTATACAATTACAGGGAACTGAGTGCTATTTGCATAAAACATGCTTTTCTTTGAATATGTGTGTGTGTGTGTGTGTTTTAATTCTGTTTTCCAGTAACATTATTTACCCTCGCAGGCTTAAAATATTCATTCCTATTACAATGGCTGCCTTTTCTATTATGGTGCCGGTGAATTGGACAAATCGCACTCTTGAGCACTCTGATCTAACTTACAGCGACATAGACAAACTTTCAATTTCAAATATTCCAGTTGGATCAGACCGGTATGACAAGGGTTTACCTTGATGTTGCTCTTTGTTTATTTATTCTTTCTATCTTTTTCCTGCTAAATTATATCAGTAGAGAAATTTCTTTGATGATAACAATTGTAATCTTCTCAAGTATCGCCTCAGCATCATATCTTTATCTAGCAAGTGACAAATATTATCTTTATCTTTTATTTGGGCAAAAGAAAACTGTGTTTTAACAGTACTAGTACAATGGCTGCACATTATATTTGCCATATACCATAATGCATCACCAATAACTCATGCTATATCGAAAGCTAGGACAAACTTAACTGCAAAATTATCATTTGTTCAGGAATGTCTCCACATTCCTATGTAATTGCTTTTCTCACTGAGCACAATAGAGCTTGTTTTCTTCTAATAAATATTATTGGCAGCTTCTGGACCCATTTAGTGATGGCCTATGTATTTACCCTCTGGACATGCTATGTGCTGAAGGAGGAGTATGAAACTGTTGCATCAATGAGATTGCATTTTCTTGCATCAGAACAACGTCGACCAGATCAATTTACAGTAAGATGGATATTGATACATTGACATTATTAGTTGTAAATGCCATGCATTGTTTTATTCTGGTAGTTTGCAGTTTTATTATGGCCCTATGGGTAACTAATTCCCTTCTGTGCATATATACTCCCTGCCAATTTGTTTGCTACTGACTACTACCAATTTGGAAATTCTGTGTGATTCCGAATAGGTACTAGTTAGAAATGTGCCACCAGATCCCGATGAATCAGTTGGTCAACTTGTGGAGCATTTTTTCTTGGTCAACCATCCAGATCATTATCTCAGTTGCCAGGTTTGTACTGCTGGTTTGCATCATGATTTGAATTCGGAAGTTAAAATTAATTTTGGATGTAATGCAGGTTGTTTGCAATGCTAACAAATTATCAGGACTTGTCAATGAGAAGAAAAAGAAACAAAATTGGCTCGATTATTATCAACTGAAGTATGCTAGAAATCAGTCAAAGAAACCGATTATCAAGGTAAATAAACTGCTCTAAAAATATTTTATATTGACAATCTTTATAGCACACCTGGAAGTCTGGAATGAATCAAATGTGATGTTTTGTTTTTAATTTTCTTCCCTAACTCTAGCTAAGCATGGTTATGAAACAACTATTTCACAATGCAGACTGGATTTCTTGGGCTTTGCGGGAAGAAAGTGGATGCAATTGAATATTATACATCCAAAATTGAAAAACTATCTGAAGAAGTAAGGGCTGAACTTGCACTAGTGCATTTTTTTTCTTTCCCGGCTTACTGTGTTCCAATGCTATCTGTATTCTGCAATAGTCTAGCTGTTTTCAGTAATAAATGGTATGAAATGGGAATTAATGGTTTAAATTTTGTTGTCTTCCCATAATAGCTGGCGTCAGCAATATCAGGAGTGTTAATCTATTCAAGGTGAAACCTATAACTAAGCTAGTCTGCTAGGACTGTCTGCAAAAACTTGCAAACTTGACAGTAGTTAAAATTCACAATGTTCACTCATCAACAAAAAAATGTTCATTTGTTTAGGATTATAATAAAAATATAGCACTCGGAACAGTGATGCATGTCAATTAGTTAAAGCTTCAACATGTAAATTATAGCCTTTTAGAGTTGTGTGACTACATATAATATTTGAACTGATTCATATTCTCAACCGTGAATGATTTTAATTAATAGTAGTATATTTTGATCTTGTGCATTGCTTATGGCTTACCATCCTTTCTTTGAATGTGTTATATGTAGATATCTGCAGAAAAAATGAAAATGGCCAAGGATCCAAAGTTCATCATGCCAGCCGCATTTGTTTCGTTCAAAACACGATGGGCTGCTGCTGTTTGTGCACAAACTCAGCAATCTAGAAATCCAACTGTCTGGTTAACTGAGTGGGCGCCAGAGCCTCGTGATGTGTATTGGGATAACCTGGCAATCCCATATGTGTCTCTCACAATAAGAAGGCTTGTTGTTGCTGTTGCTTTCTTCTTTCTTACTTTCTTCTTCATGATACCCATCGCAATTGTACAGACTCTTGCAAATATTGAAGGAATAGAGAAAGCCGTGCCTTTCCTAAAGCCAATGATTGAAACGTAAGTTTTCATCTTCTTTAGTCTGANTTTTCTTTAGTCTGAACCCAAAAATAAATAAATCACTGAGTGTTTTCTTCATCATATAGATTGCATCAGTGCAAATCGATTAAATGAGAATCAATTATAAGATGAAAATGTTTAGGAAACAGGCAAACAGTATGGTACCCTGTTTTTAACTATAAGGCTTCATTCTTTTACTTGTGATGATGATACATACTCAGTTATCTATGTTTAGTTCTCTTCTCACACATTTAGATGCACTACATAGACTTTGACATATTCTACAATCAGCTGCATCTAAAAGGTTGGTTCTGTTAGGATATGTAACTTTTTTTATTGCCAAAAAGTTAAAAAAAAGAACCCTTAAAATATTAGATTAAGCAGACATCTTAATATGACTGGCTAGAAGAGTTCTACACTATAATCAAATTATTGCTTGATTCGTTCCATGCAACTAATTTTCAAGTTTTCTAAACTTTTTATGGTGGCATGCAGAAAAGCTGTGAAATCATTTATACAAGGTTTTCTTCCCGGAATCGCTTTGAAGATTTTTCTTATCCTTCTACCATCAATATTGATGCTGATGTCCAAATTTGAAGGCTTTAGCTCCGTATCAAAGCTAGAAAGGAGATCTGCTAGTAGATATTATATTTTCCAGTTTGTTAATGTGTTTCTTGGGAGCATTATCTCAGGAACTGCATTTCAACAGCTAAATAATTTCATCCACCAATCAGCAAATGAGTGAGTGTTTAAGGGAGAATGTACATTGTATCCATTTTCTATACCATTATTTTTATTATCATCTGGATGTTTACCTGTAGGATCCCAAAAACTATCGGAGTCTCTATCCCCATGAAAGCAACCTTTTTTATAACTTACATAATGGTAGATGGATGGGCTGGAGTTGCGGGGGAAATTCTAAGATTGAAGCCACTGATAATGTATCACTTGAAAAATTCCTTCTTGGTTAAAACTGAAAAGGATAGGAAAGAAGCCATGGATCCAGGAAGCATAGACTTTTATACAGGAGAACCTCAAATACAACTTTACTTTCTACTAGGTCTTGTCTATGCTGTCGTGAGCCCTATTCTACTTCCATTCATAGTAGTATTCTTTGGCCTGGCATTCCTTGTCTATCGCCATCAGGTACTTTCAGATAATTTTTTCAGTACAGAGGTCGTAATATTATCACTATATATGTTGAAATAAAATTGTTAAATGGTTATGTATGACACATTGTTTTCTTTTGTACAGTATTACTGCTGAAATTGAGAGTAGAAAAGTGTTATTTTGTTAAAAGATAATATTGTTCGCAAATTAATATCTTTCTTTCATAACTCTGGTATCTCTTCTGTGAACCTTTAGATTATAAATGTCTACAATCAGAAATATGAGAGTGCTGCAGCATTCTGGCCTGATGTCCATGGGCGCATTATAGTGGCATTGGTCGTGTCACAGTTGCTTCTAATGGGATTGTTAAGTACAAAAGGAGCTGCTCAGTCAACTCCATTGCTCATAGCACTCCCGGTAATGACAATATGTTTTCATATATTCTGCAAAGGTCGTTATGAACCAGCTTTCGTCAGATTTCCGTTACAGGTTTGAATATATATTCCTCTATTTTAGGCTTTTTTNGGATTGTTAAGCACAAAAGGAGCTGCTCAGTCAACTCCATTGCTCATAGCACTCCCGGTAATGACAATATGTTTTCATATATTCTGCAAAGGTCGTTATGAACCAGCTTTCGTCAGATTTCCGTTACAGGTTTGAATATATATTCCTCTATTTTAGGCTTTTTTAGGAAGACATATAAACTAGTAAACTACTCCCTCAATCTACACATAATACTTTTCCATAGTTTTTGTTTAATTTCCAAAAAGGTTTTAAATCACGAAGTTAAATCTTACCAAGATACGTTCTTTTATTTTCTTTTCAATTAGCAAAATATTATAAGATACCTTTTGTTCAGCTTAAAATCAGCTAAATACAGTCAAAATTCAAAAAGACAGGTAAAAGGAAAAGGGAGGATAGAAATTTCCGAAACATATTGTATCACCACAGTCACTTGGATTGGCCAGTCCTGTGTACTTGAAAAACTTGGTAATTCTGAACTTAGTGGGATAGTTCAAAAAAAAAAACTGTGGGAAAGTTTGATCAAGTTGATATTTTGACCTTTAACTTTGTTCACTTTTGGTAGAGTTTTATGTAGCCGAGTAGCAGTAAATTATTATATTATCATTTTATTTGTTTTCATAGATCATTCTGCCTCCTGATTTAGTATAATTCTCTGGATTTTCAGGAAGCGAAGATGAAAGATATATTGGAACGTACACGGGAGCCAAACCTGAACTTAAAGAAATACCTTCAAAATGCTTACCTCCACCCAGTCCTCAAGGGCGGAGATGATAGTGATAGTGATGCAGATGCTGAAGAATTGGAGTTGGAACCTACTCTTGTGCCCACAAAACGGATCTCGCTTAAAAATACTCCAGCCCCTATCAAAAAGAGTTCAGGCTCTGCTGGACCGCTATTATATGATGTTCAAGGAATCACAACTCCATGAACCCTGCCTAACATAGTAAAGTACTCCTGAGACGAGTCCTAGCTGCTGTAACAATGTACATGAATAGTAACTGAATAGATAGATAAACATAAAATTTTGCATGTTTTGAGTCTTTTGATAACTTATTTCAAGTTGCTCTCTTGACATCCATGAAAAATGTGTGGTAAGGGGTTATATCTCATTGCCAGCCAATATATTCATATTTTTGACACTTCTATGTTCTGTCACAAAATTCAAGTGACATTACTTGAATAGTGATGTGCAAGGCATTTGATTCAAGTTTATTCTGAAAAAATAACCAACCATCTGGTAGCTAAAACAAACACATAATAATCTGACAAAAATGGAACCTTTTTTTCCCGATTAATAGACGGAATAGCACATCCTTGCCATATTCTAGACAACAAAAGCTATAATATTGTTCTTTTTTATCTTTTTCTAGACCTCCGCTGAGCGGTTGTATGTCTTTCAAAATTTGTTGATGTGTTTTAAAATTCGGGTACATCAGTATTCTAAAAAAAAAATCAATGTTTATGTTTTTTACAAACCCCAATATATCAAACCAAAAAAAAAAATTAGGTTAAAAATTTGAAATAATAACTCAATACTATCATTTAAAATTAAATTAAAATAATATTTATATTTAGTTCAAATAAATAAAATTTGATCTATATTTATATATGAATATTAAAAAATTATTAATTTTGTTATTTTATTTTTAGTTATCTAAATTGAAAAATCTAAAATTTAAAATTTTAATCACCCCAGTATATGTGAATAATATGCTTAAAAGGGGGTATTGGCCCTATATGGCACATTTTACATGCAAAATGTTCTAAATGGCACAGAATTTGGAGTTGGCTCGAAAAGGCACTTCAAAACGTTAGACGATCTAGTGTTTAGGGTTTTTTAGCTCAACACGCTACATCGTCTAGCGTGAAGTTTTTTTTAGGGTTTTTTAGCCTAGTAGTGTTTATGATTTTTTTAGCCCTACACATACATCATGTAGCATTTAGGATTTTTTTTAAACTTTAAATATTAAATATTAAATAAATTATTAAGTATATAAAATAATTATTAATGCATATATTTATAGCAAATAAGTTTAAATATTATTGAAATTAATCAATATGATAGATTTTACACTTATTATATATGTTTGACTTAAATACAATATTTTACTATTAAATTGATCTACCTTAAATATAAAAGCAAGTATTTTAATAATATTTAAGTTTTTAAAATATAATAATATAATTGTTTGATAATAAAATATTCATTCGATTAACGATAATATATGCAAAAAGTTATATAAAACTAAATAATAAAAGTAAATTATATTTTGACGATAATATTATTAGACATTTTTATTGTGATATATGAATCAAGAATTTATTATTATTATTATTTATAATTATAAATTTATGTTAGTCATGTTATATATTTCTAAGTAGACATTTTAAAAATATATATATTATTTTCATTTAAGTAAGATATATTACTATATAGTTAGCTAGTTCGATTTAGAAAAATAATNTATTTATTGATAAATGAACATTAATTCATTTAGATATTATTTTAAGAATTTTTTTCTTATATTTTTTTCTTATATTTATACATTTTATATTCAAATGTACCTAAAATTTATCATGGTTATAATATTTATGTGACATGTGTCCTCAAAAGAAGTCTTTCAAGCTACTGTCACCATAAAAATTACATGTTTTATCATGAACAGAACATTCAGAAGTCATGCATGCATTACACACAATTAAGGATCAAATACATTTTGCTGGCAGAAACAAAATAATCAACTTTAAAAGTATTTTTCGAGAAGATATGATTTATTAATGTGTATGAAAAGTATTTATTGAATTAAATGTATTCATTTATTTATATAAATATAAATATATTATTCAAAATATAGTGATTATTCATTTATATTTAAATAGGGCTTATAAAGTTTAATTTTTTTATTCGTTAATGCATTAAACGAGGCTATTCATTAAGCTCATTTACCCAAGTCGGGACCGGAAAAAATTATTCATTTGTTGAGGTTATTCATTTATCGAGTTTCTACTGTATATCTATCCGTTGCCATTTGTGTTATTAATGTGAGATTGTGTGTACATTAATAAGGTGCATTAATGTATAAATTACACAAAAACTAGGATAGGTTAAGTACAGTAATTTCCGCAAACTGCGCCGTATTTAGCAATTATGCTCATAAATTAATACTAGATGAAATAATCGATAATAGTGTTATACGGAGTGTTTTTACCAAATTTTGGCGGTTAATAGCTAAGTCTATCTAATTGTTTAAGTGACAAAATCGATAGTAAAAGCTATGAACAAGAACAATAAAAGAAATCGACACAAGCAATTGGTGACGCGGAAAACCCTCGTGAAAGGGTAAAAACCGCGGGTGGGACTCTCCTCAGCCAAAATAATCCACTAGAAATGTTTATGATATGTTTATAAGTGATAGAAATCAAGATACAAGTACAAAACAGCCTATATGTCCACTGCAGTTTGTACTCGTCAACTCTGTGTACCTACTCGTCGGCTACTCGTCAGCTGTTAATCTGCTACTCGTCGGTTGAAGATACATATGTATGGTGTGGTTATAGAAGTGGTAACTCTCTCCAATGAGATGTATGGTAATGTAGTTGGTGTATAGTGCAGTAGTAGTGTTGTATAGAATGGTTGTCATGGGATGATCTAGGTTAGCCTTGTAATATGTGTATGATCGTGTATAATTGTGGATGTAAGAAAGTATAATTGTATATATAAGTGAGTGGTATAGAGTGGTAAATATTATAGGTGTAATGAATATGTGTTTTGTAGAATTGATTACCTAGAAAAGAACTAGGTTTAGCCCTCCCATTTGTAAGAAAATGTGTATCCCGTGGTGTATATATGTAGAAGTAATTGACCTCCTCTCAAACTCCACTTCCCTCAAATATATATAACCCCAAATAATTATCCTTCCATTAATATTCTTCTGCCTATGATAGCTCCACGTTGCTACATTGTAAGGATGTTGGCTGATTTGTAGGAAAGGGTTGCTATGTTATCTCCTATTTTTCAGGACATTTGGCCGACGGATAGACCTATTCTTGCTATTGTCGGTTGACGGGTAGACTTAGTCAGCTCATTTCAGTGTCTTGTATACTCGTCTGTTATCCTATTCTTCAGTCATACTTTATCTCCACTCAGTTACAGACTGAGATAGAAAAAGGGAAAGCACAAGCAGAAATCAAGTCTGCCTCTGTAACTGAACATCTGTTAATCGTGCGAAAAGATGTTGATAATGTCAAGACAAATGTTCTCATCAAAACTCAAAATATCCAGAATGTGCAAAGTTTAATTGCTAATGACATGAAAGAAATTTCAATCATAAATGAGAGGATTGATGATGTGGAAAGAAGCTTGACACAGATGATCATAGAAAATGAAGAAATCTCAACCAAGAGATTCAATAAGATTGATGAAGGTATGATCCATCTCAATGAAGGTATGAAGCAGGTCTACGATACTGTGGCAAAGCTTGTTAAATCTTTATATGCTTCAAATACTGTAGAGGATCCCTCAACTAAGGGGGAGAAAGAAAAGGAGAAAGTAGCTGAAGATGAAGGGGCTACGGGAAGTAAAGAAAAAGGCAAGGTCAAACTGTATCCTGAAGATCATTTCGAATCTTATGTTCCAGAGGAGCAGTACTATCCAGAAGAACAGTTCATTGATGAAAATGTTGAAAATGAGGCTTTTAATCCTGACTACTGTAGAGCTGAGGATGAAACTGCATTTGATGAGGAATTTCTATTTCCAAAAGAGAAAGAGTTTAATCCTACCTATGAAGAGGCAATGGGGAAATTGAAAGAAGATATCAAGGCAAGTAATGTAAAAACTGAAAAACTGAAAGCTTTAGTCAAGGAAAGAACTCAAGCAGAAAGAGAAGCAAGTATGGAAAAGCAGAAGCTATGGGCTATAGCTGTAAGGGAGAAGAAGAAAGATATTGAACTGAAGGTAGGGGCTAAATGGGATGCAGTAAGACGAGTACTAGACAAACTCCAGAAAGGTCCTTTTAAAAATAGGCAAATGCATTCAGTCATCGAGCGTCTTGAAAATGCGAATGACAGCCTAGATAACTTCATGAAGGTATTAAAAGAAGAAGTTGACTACATCACTGCCTTAGTGGATCACATTCTTGAAGATTGGTAAATTCTAGTCTACACTCACAAGAATGGAACTTTCAGAATTTCATTGGATTTCTTCCGACAAAGATCACTGTCAGTGATATGGTCTCTGTTAAATAAGGTGAAGAGAAGCTCAGAAGAAAATGAACTACTCAGAGACAGACTCAGAGTCTTCGCAGGAGTTGCTAGTCCTCAGATTATATATGATCCTCATGAAGTAAGATTCTTCTCAAATAAGTTGTATGAAATCATGAAACTAGATGATGATTCATTAAAGGGCTATAAGTACATGATTCAAGTTGAGAGAATGCTGAGATCGAAAGGATTTAGATCCCAAGCTAAGTTGGATGCCGCACAGAAGATCAAAAACTACTGCCTATCCAAAAAGATTCATTCTTACATCAGGCAAATGCCAAAGATAGATTCATCTCAGTCATTCGATGCACAAGAAGAAGCAGAAGATCCAATTGAGTTGGAAATACAATGGAAATTACAACGTGCAAATCATAGAAAGTTGTATGGAGATTCCACTCAAACAGAAGTTGAAGAGCTACCAAGAACACTAGTGCACAAGAGTTTAAATTTGGAAGAAGGTGAAGTTGATACTATTGAATACTGAAGTCTTAGATAGGTCAAGATAGAAATTATGTAATATTTGTTCAGTCTAGAGGAACATTTATCTTGTATTTATCTTTCAAAACATGAATTTGAAAGATTGTTAAATATAAATCCAGAACTTTTTATTATTTACAAATTTACAAATATCGTATTACTTTCTTAGTTATTAGTTGAGTTGTCCTCTAGGAATTTGTGTGTTAATTGTTTAACAACAAATATGGGGAGATTGAAAGGCATATGACTAGCCCTATTTGTAATAATTAGATGGCAACTCAACTCAAGTAAGAAATATGAGTAAATAATAAATATGGAAACAGGAATCAAGACGAAGACAGTCAACTAGACACAAAGAATCCTAGTATCAGAAGTACTCAGATGAAGCTACTACTATATACCGGAAGAAGTTCATTAATATGTTCAAGCGTCGGTGAAAAATAATAAAGTAGTAATTCAAAAGAATTCAGAAGATTTCAAGTGGCTAATACATGAAGATTCTATATAAAAAAAAAAGAACAGAAGAGGAAAGACAGTAAGTAGAGAAAAGACAGAAGACCACAACTTCAAAAATTAAAGAGGTGGAAAATATTTATTATAGTATGGCACAAATGAACCAGATAGTATATTTGTGTGTCAACTAAAATAATAAACATTCAACATCAAGCTCAAGTGGTTCTATGACAGAAGACAAAGTAAAGACAAAAGGATTTTGAAGTTGACTACAAAGTTACACAAGTCAAGATAGTATTTTAATTCTATTATCAAAAGTAATTTAATTATTTCATTTAATTTATTAAATTAATTCAAGTTGAATTTAATTTAATTTATAAATTATTTAATTAAATTAAGTAGAATTAATTTATTATAAAAGATATGATTTAATATGAATTTTAATATAATTCAAATGACTGATTAAAAGTCATACTGGATTATATAATTCAAAGTCATACCGAATTCTATCTCCAAAGGTCATACTGAAGCAACTTGCAGAAAGTCATACCGGAGGCATTATTCAAAGGTCATACTGATTGGAATATCAAAAGGTCATGCTGAAGCCCTGATCAGAAAGTCATACCGAGTCTCAGAAAGTCATACCCAGCCATTTCAAGAGTCATACAAGAGTTAATTTCAGTCTAAAAAAGGTCATAGTGGAAATGTCATGTTAGCTTTACAACCTCTATAAATATGAGGCTTTGGCTTCATTATTTATGTTTGCTGAAAAATATTCAAATTCAAAAATTTGTATGCATTGTAATATTCACAGATTTCTGTGCAAGTTTGGAATATAATTGTTAAACCTGAACAAGTCATGTCGAAATTATTCTAGAACTCTTTATCAATTATATACACCTTTCAGCATATTAATTTTGTAATACCTTTCAAGTTTAAAATTTCATATTCCACTTGAACTGTATTTCATTAAAATTAATATTTCGTGATTAAAATTATCTTTATATTCTTAATCCGAAAAACCGCGATTAAATACAGATATTGTATTCAACCTCTCCTTCTACAATATCAAGGACCAACACATATGAAATAATAATGTACAATTTAATTTAAAAAGAAAAATCTAACCAAAAGGAAGCCTTTTTGATTAGATACATAATTGAATAAATTTATCTATTCAAAATTCAAAAAGCTTTTAAATCAAGTTTAAAAAATCAATTAAATAAAATGTACTAACTATTATTTAATGAGTAATAAATATTAACATATATAATTTATACTCATTAAAATCATTTAAAACTATTAATGATTAATACATAATAAAAACATAACTAGAATTTAGCTAATAAATTTAAAAATAATAAAAAGTTGACAATATTAACACATAAAATTTATTTAAAATATAACCAAAAAATTTAAGTCTAAAAATCACATATGAATAGACAAACCATTTGAAAAATATAAAAGTATCAATACATAATTAAAACATAAAGTATAATAAATATTTGTAATATAAGAGAAAATGACTTGAATAACCA
>QRFB01001090.1:15152-36969 GCA_008931105.1 Oenanthe javanica
AAATTTGTATGCATTGTAATATTCACAGATTTCTGTGCAAGTTTGGAATATAATTGTTAAACCTGAACAAGTCATGTCGAAATTATTCTAGAACTCTTTATCAATTATATACACCTTTCAGCATATTAATTTTGTAATACCTTTCAAGTTTAAAATTTCATATTCCACTTGAACTGTATTTCATTAAAATTAATATTTCGTGATTAAAATTATCTTTATGTTCTTAATCCGAAAAATTGTGATTAAATACATATATTGTATTCAACCCCTCCTTCTACAATATCAATGACTAACACATATGAAATAATAATAATGTACAATTTAATTTAAAAAGAAAAATCTAACCAAAAGGAAGCCTCTTTGATTAGATACATAATTGAATAAATTTATCTATTCAAAATTCAAAAAACTTTTAAATCAAGTTTAAAAAATCAATTAAATAAAATGTACTAACTATTATTTAATGAGTAATAAATATTAACATATATAATTTATACTCATTAAAATCATTTAAAACTATTAATGATTAATACATAATAAAAACATAACTAAAATTTAGCTAATAAATTTAAAAATAATAAAAAGTTGACAATATTAACACATAAAATTTATTTAAAATATAACCAAAAATTTTAAGTCTAAAAATCACATATGAATAGACAAACCATTTNAAAAATATAACCAAAAAATTTAAGTCTAAAAATCACATATGAATAGACAAACCATTTGAAAAATATAAAAGTATTAATACATAATTAAAACATAAAGTATAATAAATATTTGTAATATAAGAGAAAATGACTTGAATAACCACTTTTTAATAGGAGGACTAAATTGTCCAAAAACGGATTCACAACCTTTTTTACTCGCCTCATGTGTTCACCAAAGGCGCATCTCATCAAAACATTAACAAGTAAATATAATTGTTATTCTGAATAATCAAATAAGATGGGTCTCTTTTCCAAATATTACTGTTGTGACTGTTTGATATACTCAATGACTAGACTTAGATTGAAGATGTGGATTCCATCGTATTGAGGTTGGGGCGAGTGATGCACTCGTCGATGAATTTGACAATGATCGAGTTGAGTACGCAGGTAAATGAAGGAGAAGTTTGAAGGTTTTGACTTGCGTGAGCATGATACATAAAATGTTTGTGTAAATGTCTCAAAGAGCTTGTATCGATGAGGTTAGCTTGCAGATCAACTCAAAACTATAAACCCTCAAACTCATACTATGAGTAAATATAACTACTAAACTTTTATAGAAAGTGAAACATCTATCATAGGGACGTATCGAAGATGATGCCCTATCACATGGGCGTATATATTCGCTTAAAAGGAATTTTGTAAAAGTGATCATACATTGAAAAGGTTGACGTAAGAAGTTTATGCTACTATGTGGGAGGTGTATCAATTGTATAAGTGACGTGGCACAACGTGTATACATGTGTTAGCAGCTTAATAATTTACATATATTTTAGTTTCCCCGAGCATGACAAATATGTGTTACTGTATATATATAAAAGATGTCACCATGTTCAGGTTTTTTGAATGAAGTCAAGTGATCATCTCTGTTCCGCACATGGTCATGTAGTAGTCTACGTTGACTGCAGTTTTTAAAAGTGTTCCGCATGTTATACGAGTAGTTAATAATATTAATACAACAGCAATCTTGTTAGGCTATTAATTATTAAAGGAATAGGTAATTATTATATTATTAATAATATATTATATTTTTATAATTAATAATATATTACAGGACATTTGGCTCATGCCGTATTATTTCTTCTGGCAGGTACTTAGGGGGATCTTGGGGCTATGTGATGGAGAGCTACCTTTATAATAATAAAATTAAAACTAATAAATAAATTTTCACGCAATATCTATTTTTATAAGGGATATTTACCAAATGTGCGTTTCTCACTGAGTGGTTAAGTAGATTTGAGTTCGATTTCGGCCTACACCAATTAGCTATCTTTTTAATATTAAATATTAGAGAACACTTTAAAATATATTAGAGAACATTTTAAAGTTTAATATTTTTTAATATTATAATATTAATATCGTAATACTATAATGTGATAGTATTAGTGTTCCTTAATATTATTAAAAAAAAGATACTACATTAAACGAACACATAAAAAAATCTTATTAATATTATTAAAAAAAATATTATATTAAACGAACACATAAAAGAATCTTATTAATATTATTAAAAAAATATTACATTAAACGAACACATAAAAGAATCTTATTAATATTATATTATTAATATTAATAAGATAACTAGTAATACACATAAACGAATCTTATTAATATTATTAAAAAAATACTACATTAAACGAACACAAATTATTACGTTTCTCTGTTAACGTAACTGATATATGGAAACATATATTAACACAATTTTCACAAATATGAAACATATATTAACACAATTTTCACAGATATGGAAACATATATTAACACAATCTTATAGTATTGCCAATACTATCCTTGTGCATTTAAATTAGTATAAATATTCATATCTTTGCATTTAATCTCGACCACATGATTATTATGGAATCAACAGCTAAGATCATGAGTCTCTCGGTCTTTCACTAAACAGGGGTCTCCCTCGATCTTGTCCTTATATATATATATATATAACAATTTTTTTCAAATAAATAACATCATATATATATTTCAAATATAATAATAAAACCTTAGTAATTATAGTAATAAAATAATAAATAATTAAATATAAGTTAATAAGTTAAATTTAGAATTGAATAAATAATGGAATATAAGTTTAAATCATGAATAAAATTAAACTAAAAATTAAACTTTTGTCATCTATAAATTAAAAAGACTATAATGAACATAAATATTATTGGTAAAATACTATAAGCTTATAAAAATAAAATTATGTCTAATTAAATAATTTAAAAAAAAGAAGAATAAAAGAATAATTAAATATATAGACTTGAAAAATATAATTTAGATAAATGTTATTCAAATATTAAAATTATGAATTAGATTAAAAATAATATATAATGATATTTGGTTATAACTCATTTATGTTATAATTTGTAAATGAGGTAAATGAAATAATAATATAATGGATCATGGATAAAATGAATAATAAATGAAAAAAAATATTTCCAAATTTGAAATGGATTATGGGAAACATAAATAGATTTGAAATAACCGAACCTATGAATTATTAATGAAAATATCTAAAATAGGAAATATTCATGGATATTTGTAGGCTTAGAGTTGGATATTGTAGGTTTGGAATTAGGAAACTGTTATTCAACTATTATATATATATAAGAAGATAAAAGATGGGGGTTATAATGGGGCAGTTTGAGGTTCCTTAAACTTAAAATAAGTTACTTATTTCATATTTTTATATATTTTTTTATTTTTTTAAGATAAATATTTATTTTAGAATTTTAAAACCAAATATTATAAGTTACTTATTTTAAGTTAAAGTACAAACATACCAATTTTTTCTGAAAATAAGCCCTTATTTTCTGGAAATAAGTGGTTGCCAAACACCCCCATTAATATATGTTTTTTATTATCTAGTTATTTGAATATTGATATAATTAAATTCTTGAATCTTATTATATGTATATATAAAATATGGGTTGGCTATATTTTAACATTATTTATTTTTTTATTTATAATTTTTTGTGAAATCAAAATTGTAAATAATATTTTTTATTTTAAACTTTGTATGTTTAATGTATACTAGAATTATGTGATAAAGTAATTTGGTCTCAAATTTAGATTTAGAGGATTGAATTTATAAATATTATTTATATATTACATTTATAATATAATTATATTACATTTATTTTTAAATTTCAATTATTTTAAGTTACAAGGATAAAAATATCCTTCTAAAATTATTAAGATGAAGAAGATTGTGTATGAGACATATTTATAAATATAACTAAAAATAAGACATATTTGTGAACAACTTTTTAAATTTGGGACATATCATAAAAATACCCAAAATATAAAGATATTATAGATAAAATAAAGTTTAAATATGTTGTTATTGAGTATCGAACTCTTGAATTTTAATAGTATTTAGATATGATATCTCTTACTTTTATTATATATATGATATAATGATATAATATTTATATATTCTATATATAAATTGAATAATATATGAGATTTAAATATAAATTGAATAAATAAAAAAGATATATTAATATTGATAAGTTTTATATAATCGTTGTTTTCAGAATGTGTGTTTACATATTCAACTAATTTTAGGGGTTGAGTATTGATATAATAGTAAATAATATAAAAAATTATTTTTGTATATGATAGAATTCGATCCTACTAACTTGGGTAGTAATGGGATAAAATCTTAGGATATAATCATGATTCTGAAAATCGGCCGATTAGCTCGATTAATCGGTTGATTAATCATTATTTGGTAGCTCACCGAACTGATTAAATTCTTGATTACTCTCTATTATTCAATTAATCATTCTGATTAATGCTCAATTAATCGTTATTCGGTGCATTTAACAATTAAGTCCGATTTCCGTTTTTTACACAACCGGATATAATAGGATATAATAGTGTAGATTGACTAAAAATAATAATTAAATTTGTTTCAATTTATAAAATTATACCTAGCCCACGACCATAATGAATTAAATGAACCCCTTTACTATAATTTTATTTAAAACAAAATATCATTTATATATTTGTTTTATTAGGATAGTAAACATTAGATATTTAAAAATTATTTATAGCATCAATAATGTCCTGTTAGAACATGTCCAATAATTATGATAAAATAGATGGAGCTATTGTTATAATTTAGCAATAAAAAGTATTTTTTTGTGCTAAAATAGCACCATGTCTCCAATGTATTGTTTAAAATCTTATTTCAAATGGATAAGTTTAATATAAAATTATTAAAAATGGTATTAAATATATTAGATAAAAAAATGACGTCACTACTTTATTCATTTCATCCTCTTTTTTCCTTTTTTAACGAGGTATCAAATATACCTCCGTTTATTTTTTGTTCTATACAGCACACCACTCCATTGAGTGAATTTTGATTTTTATTTTATAATATATATAACAAGATACATCACACTATTGTACTTGATTTTACTTATTATCGTCCTCATCAAATCAATTCGAGCAGTGGGGTATATCAAACCCTAAATTGAAGATGTTGTTTTGAAGCAAGAAAGCAGTGTACCAAGATGTCTCGATGTCTCTCAATGCAATCTTGAGATCAATTATAAGGAGAATCAATGATTTCATAAATCCTCACCTCTAAAATCTCTGTCTACACTGTTTCATTGATTGACAATCAAAATTCACATACTAATTGTGTACAATTAAGTATTACAGGAACATTCGATGGAGATAAGTGACTTGGAAAATAATCTACAAGAACTCAGTGAGTCACAACTGAGTCGGATGAGGTTAAGTGGATTGCAGCTAAGGTTACAGGCTCTTATGCATAAATAATCTATTTTAAAATACTAAGGCTGTGTGTATTGACCCCACAACCCAGGCATGATTCAAATCTCTATCGTTTTGAGCATTCCATGTAATAGATGTGATAAAATCTTACTATAAAAATATAATTTAACTCGGAGAGACAGACAGAGAGGGACTCGCCAAGTCCAACTCTTTTTGGCTGGAGCGGCTGATTTTTACTGGTTTAAATGTGATACTAACGTTTATTTTTGCAGGAACAGGGCATGGAATTGAAAATCGAAAGAAATTTCAAGAAAAATGGTGAGGTATGTTTGCTGGAGTGGCAGGTTATACATCCTCTGCGAGGGTGTATAGAGGTAAGACCATGGTCCTAACGGGGCTCAGGTATTCTCTCTAACCCTAGTATTTACATTAATTGATTAAATATAATTTGTCAATTTCATGATTAAGGGACTTGTTTGATTGGTTTGATCTTCTTTACTAGTGAATTTTATTTGGTCATCTTAAGTGTATGTATTGGTATCTGCAATTTGTGATGAATTAGGCTGGTTCACTACTTGATATTGTATCTTGGTTATGATTGAGAATAGAAATTATTTTTCTGCAGTAGTTGGCTATTTGTGTGGTTAATTTTACTTGAGAAACCAAATTGCTGATACTGGTTATTTTAAATTTTGTCTTGGACTTAATTGTTTAGATTTACTTGAGGTCTGCTATGATAACTATGATAACTGTATTGGGTCTGGTCCTTGATTCTTGATCATTTGAAAAATTGCTTATTATTGTGGATAAATTTAGTGCTAAATAAAAGCATCATTCTAGGACACAAAATTGCACACCTATATCACTTGGTTATGGACTGCATTGATTGCCATGAGCAAGCTTTGATCTGTTCCCAGGCCTTTTGATCACTTTAGCACTCATATGCAGGGGTGAGTCAGTGGTGACTAAAGTCAAATTTTCTGAATTTTTCTTTGGCCTATATTACATGTATTCTTTTGCTCATAGTTTGTGCTATATTGAGATTCACAGGTATGCATTGTGACTTTCATGTAATTTGTGTGCAAATTTTCTACTTGATTAAATAACTTATAATTTAAGCAAATTGGAGAAATTTGTATCTGCATAGCTGAATTGTTTGAAACTTGATTTGTTTTTTATCACTTGCTACTGATACTATTTGATATTGTTTATGTCTAGTATGTCTATGTGGTCACTTTGCCTGTGCCTACTTCTGTGAGCACTTTTGTGAGCTATCTGAGTTTGAGACCTGCAATATTTGCCTAAATTGTGCACTGATAATTGCAAGTTTCCAATAAAGCTATAATTGTTAATGCATGACTAATGTACATGAAAATCTGTGATTAATTGAAACATGATAAATTGAAAATTTTGCTCAATTTGCTGATAAATTTATGAAGACCACTATATAATTAGTTTGATAAACTTATTATGAGTACTTTGTTTTAAGACATAAACCTTAACTGAACATTAGTAGTGATCTTTATATGTGAGAATTTTTGCAAATGTTTTGTGGATATAAATGAGTTTGATTTAGACATGTGCCATTTTATCACAAACTGTTATGCATAAATATTTGATTCATGCAATCTTATTGCAAAAGTACTTGCTTATGTGCCAACTTTGCTCTAACCATATGCATTTGTACCTGTATGGCTGTATGTATGATACATAAGATCATGCATGAATTTTCCTGCCATATACATAGTTTAAAATAAGCATGCTCTGTGCCTATATTTGTGCTAGCTGACAATCTGCTAAAATTAAGGGTTTATGTGAAGAGTTGCATATTTAAATTATATATCTCTGTGAATTTCTTGGCTGAGTTAATTGCAACTTGTGTGCTGGCATATGTTTTGTGGCTTGGTTAATAAGAGGGTGTGCCTCTCATTAAATAAGCATGGTAATGAGCAGTACTTGATTGCTACAGTCTGTTGTACTTGTGCACTGTTTCACTGTACTTTGTACTAATCTGTTTGCACTGATAAGCTGCCATCTATCTTTCTAGTGTCCTTGCCTAGTTGAAATACATTTGTTTAAATATTTTCAGTCAGATTTAATGCAGATGTGCCAGATTTATCAGATTATGTGCAGAATTATTTTGTTACTTGTTCTTTTTGCCTTTATAATATGGATTGTGTTTGCATTAGTTACTTGTAAGTGTCTTAAATACATTCCTGGAGTTGCATTCATTCTCTGAGCTCTTAATCTTAAGTTCTCTTGTCTTCTTGTTTTTAACTGCATTTTCTTGTATTATCTGCTGCTTTCCATTTTCATAAATGGAAAGTGATCTTGTGGATACTAGCTTGTGTTTAGGGCATTCAAACACCACCACTAGTCCTCTATTTCACAAATCCAAATATAGGAAGAAACAAAAGAAAATGTCTGACCTTATATCATCTCCAAACACTTCAAACCAACTGAGGTCTGTCAAGCACAAGTTGCAACCAGGGTGCTTAATCCATGTTGAGAAGAAAACTAACTTGTATGACATGTTTTGCAAGGCAAATTGGGTGCCACTTCTCTATTATCGTAATAGGAGAGTGTATCCCAATATGGTCACTGAATTCTACAATAACATGCGAGTTAGGAAAGGAGTTTATGATGCTACTTTTGTCGACACTGTGGTAAATAGTAAGGCCTTGCTACTTGATAGATTAGGTTAGGAAGGGCCCTGAAACTCACAAACAAAATGCTTTACTTGCCCAATGTTGACATCACCCAAGAATTTGTTTTCATTCCCAGTGAGCTTAAACTGTAC
This sequence comes from Oenanthe javanica, assembly GCA_008931105.1. Classification (NCBI taxonomy): domain Eukaryota; kingdom Viridiplantae; phylum Streptophyta; class Magnoliopsida; order Apiales; family Apiaceae; genus Oenanthe; species Oenanthe javanica. The sequence continues at coordinate 23,412 of QRFB01001090.1, forward strand.
CTCTCTGTTCTTTGTGGCTATGATGTCCCTCCTGACCTCACCACTGAGGACAAAGGCATATCCTATGAACACTTTCTTCCTGTCTTTCAAACCCTGGCCTTGTTTATTAGGGGAAATATTTTCCCTAACACCACTGGTGATAAGCTCTTGAAATTTCCAGAAATTAAGCTTATGTATAAGCTTATCAGTCAGAAAATCAACTTCAATCTCCCTTGCCTAATCATGTGCCACATGATTGAATCTTTCAAGCTAGGTTACATGTCTTATGGTCTTATTCTCACCAAGGTCTTTGACCACTTAAAGGTCTTTGAGCACTTAAAGCTCAATATGAACCAACTTCCCAACTTTCAAGTTGCCTCCACATCTCTGACAAGACTAGAAGAGAAGTAATTCCCTTGGCTGGAAACACCTCATCTCTTATTATTGATCTTGATCCAACAGCTCCATGTGTCCCCATACCTTCTAGTGCACCCTATGTTACTCGGACTTGGCTAGAAGTGTCCAACATGGATACGTGTCCAAGTATCGAACTCGGCAACATTTAGAAAAATATACATGTTTTTGGCCTAAAATAAGTGTCTAAGTCCGAGTGTCCATGTCCGAGTGTCGAGTGTCCGACACGGGTACTCGAAGGTCAAATGAAGAGTCTGAGTAACATAGAGTGCACCTGTTGTCAAATTTGAATTTGAAAAAGAGTTCAAGGCCTTGCTTGACAGGTACAATGAACTTGAAGCCTTGTTTCAAGAGCTTCAAGTCTCATTCAAAGCACTTGTTGAGAAGCATGAGGCCACTGAAGTAAAGGTTGGGTTGCTTGTGAGCATTCTTGGGAATACTCTTACCCGGGCAGGAAGAATTGAGGATGGTTTGTCTCAATTCATTTACATGCAAATGGGAATAGCTGATGGCTCCGTCTTACCTATGATAGAGGAAGATCTTAACCCTAGGATGGTACCTGTGTTTGATGGGCCAGTTGATGAAGTTAGAGAGATGGAAACTGATTTGGCCACTAATTTAGTGATCAACAACCCTGAATATTCGGCAAAAAAAAAAAAAAAAAAACCCTGAATATGAAGCTATGGACTATGCATTGCCCTTTTGAGTTTGATATTTGGTGTGAAAAATGAACCTGGTTGTGTAGGGATTGCTGTCTTTGTTTGTGGTGTCTGTTACTTGCATTTATATCTGTCTTGTGTGGTTGATTACAATCCCTGTTAATTACTTTTGTTATGATGTCTGCCTTGCTCATATCTGTTACTTGAGCTTTTTGTTGACATAGCTAGAATCTAGTTGTTGAGTAGTATGTAGGTTGACCTTAGAATACCTTGAATGAATTTGGTCACCCTGGGAATACTATATCCTAGATTAGCTTGATGCATCTGTTATCAATGTATGGTTTCAATCAAATGAAGTTGTTTTTATGAGTGAAATGCATGTTTTATTTTTCTATCTCATGTTTGTCGTTTGAGTAGTCTAATTATCATATAACTCATATTGTCGTGCATATAGAAATGCCAATTTAATTGTGTTCTTGACTAACACTTAAATTTTCAGGACAAAGCCAGTTCTATGTGAATTGCGGAGAAGTTCAGTAATTGATGGATTTAATTACGAAACTAAGCAGTTGAAGTATTTCAATAATACATGTGCTATTAAGCTTTATGATAGAGTTACTAGCATATATATTTTGCAGGTTGTAGTCTGCTTGCAAGAAGGGGATGACAGACTTTTAGTAGAATTTCTAGTGCTTATGTTGTAAAGTGTAAAATAGACACTTTATTTGATTAAGGTCAGCTACTAGTCTTTGATATTAATTTTTTGTTGTATGGCCCTCTGAGATTATTTTAGTAATTATGGTTTCCCTGGGAATATAAGTTGCATGTCTACAGGTTTAACTATGGGGACCTAACAGTAATTTGAATCTAACAGTTCAGAATATTAACTCATGCTTTTGTTTTCTGAAGTTTCCACCTCTGTTTAGAAATATGCATGCTTAAATTCAGAAACAAATTATATAACTAATGTGGTGTCTCTTTTGGTCCATTCGAATTATAATTGCAACAAGATTTCTTTTTGGATCTACAGTTTAGATTCTAATTACCTCTTGGTGATTGGTATTGGTATGCATGAGAGTTAAAACTGCAGTCTAGCTTTACTACTAGACTTTGTTTCAAAATTTACTTGATTTCACAGGAGATATATAATTCTACAATTGTCGAATTATATCTTGCCATATAATTAAAATCGAACAGGTTTAAGGTTTGCCAGTAGCATCATTACTTGGTACTGATGAAATTATGCATGAGGACGACGATCTTGCACATTTGAAAGATCGTAACAACCGTAAATATTATAACAGATAGCTGAACTTTTTGTTGTATGAGCCGATGCTAGTGTAGCAGAAGTTGCTAGATGGGACTATCTTTACAAATTCCAGAGTCGAGGCCACCGACATATTAGTAGAAAATATCTTTTTGTAGCTTAATTTCCCAGTAGACTTGAGTCTAGCCGGTAGTTGTGATACAGTGTTATCGTCTAATTTCCGACTGCATGATGAAGCCTAATGGATTTTCTTACATGTATACTTTACTTTTCAGCTCTTATGTTTTAAATTCTAACATCATAACACAGCATGTCTTGGCAAATATAATTTTCAGGTCTTTTTCCTGATTTTGGGAGCAAGGATGCTAGAGAAGTCATTTTAGGGGCATATTGGCCCCTCTACGCCTGCATCACTGGTAAAGAGAAAAATATTGAAAGAATTTTTCATGCCCCTTTTTCCTATTATTTTTTTTTCAGGAAAAATGAATTTTTTTATCACTCAACTATTTCGTATTTTAGAAACTTATCACTGAACTATAAATTAATTTATTTAAGTCTTTATTTGATTATAATCATTCTGTTAAGATTCCGTTAAGTTTGACTAAAAATATTAATAAATTCTAATTTTTAAGTTTAATATTATTAAGATAAAAAATAGATTACATCAACTATTTAACAAAAAATTTGAATCAGATATTAGTCAAAAGATAAATTTTTAATATATACTCTTTAACGATTAAATCCCGTCGCGGAACTTTTCCTGTTAGATAAGATTTTCCGTGCACCGCACTTGATTGAGTGGAATAATTATCAAATTATACAAAATTGTTCAATTTATTCTTTCAAAATCATTGTTTTATTTTGGTGAATGTGTCATTTGTATTATATATTTACTTAATATATAAATTTAATTTATTTGTAAAAGGTTACTAAAATTTTATTAATATGGTTTATTTCATTTTCTGAATTTAGTATATTAAATCATTATAATTATATATATATATTATCAATTATTTAAAATTTTATTATTAAACATAATATAAATAATGGGTGTGTTTGTAATTGATGTCAATAATAATATATTATTAATGGAAAATATAATTATGGAAAAAAGTACAAGAAAATGAAGAATGATATTATTTTTATAAACAAAGTTAAAATTTTTAATTTGAAAGTTAAAAAGTATTATCATATATTTTATATTTGATGAACTATTCTCAAAATAAATATGAATTGTTCATACAAATAGAATATAAAATTTACACTTGTATTTTTATTATGAAGAAGTCAATTATTCTTGGATAATTTTAAAGTAATTTATACTTGATTAATTGTTAATAATAAAATTAGTATATATCTACTTTGGATTAATTTTATAATCTAATGGCAAGTTTCTAAAATTATAAAGAGAAAAAGGAACCTAAGATGTATCTTAGGTAATTCTCATAGATATTAGTACAAATTAGTAGTGTATTAATAAAATTTTAAATGAATTATAATCTGACAAAAATACCATTTGCATGTTTACATACAAAATCATGTGTATTTCACCTAAGTTACCTAAAATGTATCTTAGGTTCCCTAATCTCAATTATAAATAGTTAAATGATATAAAATAATTTATAAAAATTTAAAAACTTCATTAATTTAATCAAACTTAACGGAATAGTTATAATCAATTAAAGAGGTAACGTTAGTGACTTAAATAAATTATTTTATAATTCAGTGATAAGTTTCTAAAAGAGCAAATAGTTGAGTGATAAAAAAGTTCATTTTCCCTTTTTCTTATGAACTAATAAATTTCTCCATAGAAGAGATTAGTTTCTAAAATTTATTTTAATGATCGAGTTCTGTTAAGAAATCACATTTTCTATCAGTATTCGGTATTATATTCATGTTACTTCCAATAAAAGTTCATTGTTTTTAGTCCAGCCACACCAATCCATTTGATAGGACTGGTTGTGTTACTAAGATAAAGAACTGCAGCCACACCAATCCAATTCTATAGAGATGCAGAAGATAAAGAACATAAAGACATAAAGACTGCAGACACACCAAACCAATTCTATAAAGATGCAGAAAATTTATGCTAGCCAAATACAATATCGAAAATTTAACTTACAAGTACTTAACTAAAGTTAAAGTAAAAGGGGTGTTTCCATAAAATTTACCATAAGTTTAAACTTTAAACCAGCCAAATTGTTCTTTGATTGATTCTCGACTCACTCCACATGAGCTGCTTGATACTTCCATCCTCCAAGTTAAATACACCCGTATCACCTCCGGTCTTGTTGCTAAATAAAGAAATATGATCCGTGAAATAAATAGAATTTCCTTGACAACCTTCAATATCCAAAACCGAAAGAGACACAGAATGATTACCACCAAGAAACAAAACACGATCTCCCAGAGATTCCACTTTCAACCATCGTTTTCTAGCAAAACAATACTTGAAAACATCAAAGCACTGGGTTGTATGAACCCGTAGACCATTTTCAACAAGAGTATCTATCATCCTTGTAACAAGAAGAATAACACCATCCGATTCTACCAAATAAAGTATAATATTATCATCGGACCAAGGACGCCACAAAACCTCTTGAAAAAAATTACGTGGAGTAACTTTAATTATCTTGTTCCTGCTCAAATGAAGTAAACCCTCGGTTGTCCATGCTAGCCTGCGCGACAAAACTTCACTTGTAGAGACTATACCAAATATATGATCTCTGGCATATGAAACTTCAAGGAAAAACAACGACGAGAACTCAATCCACTGGTTGTTTTCAGGATGATAACTATCCTGCATTAACAATCTGATGTCACTAAAGGTTTGGAAAATGACTCCAAATTTGCCTCCAGAATGAATGGGATCCGATGTGAGAAGAGTTCGATAATTGGCTCTGGTAATCCGAAAATGTGTAGTATCAGAAGGAATAACAATCTTCCTAGCTTCCATACGAAAGGGGTTGAAGATAAATACCGAAGATTGACATTCTTCATCTACAACATGTAATATCAACCACCCTTTTGAACATCCAATACAATAAATATCTAAATCACCCCATAAATTGTTGAACACACGGTGTAGTTTCTGATCAACAAGGTTGTAAAAACAACACCCCCTGTTGTCTGTTGTTGACAACACCAAAAATGGTGGCTGTGAAGGGGGATTAGAGATAAGACAGGAATTCAAAACAGCTATTTTCCAAGAACGACATACGTGTTTGAAGCGAATAATGTCAAAACAAGTCATCTTTAATATAACAGACTCCAAAATATCAGTAGGAAGGTTGGACCAATCTGGTGAAGAAGTAAAAAAATTACTACTCTTGCTTGGAAAAGTGAAGAAGGGTTTTATGCATGGGTTTATAATACTCTTAATATGCAACTGCACACCACAAATGACTTCGAAAATAAACTCATTGGTTTGGCAGGGAACCATTGTTCCTTGAAAGATATTGGAACTAAGTATAGGCTCTGCTAACCCTACACTCAATTTGAAATTGTTTCCCCCCTGCAGTTTAGGGAGAGCAACTGACGCGAATAAGACAGGAATTGTTTCCCTCCTGCGGTTCGGCTGTGAAGGAGGATTAGAGATAAGACAGGAATTCAAAACAGCTATTTTCCAAGACCAACGTACGTGTTTGAAGTGAATAATGTCAGAACAAGTCATTCTTATTGCAACAGACTCTAAACTATCAGGAGAAAGGTTGGACCAATCTGGTGAAGAATTATTTTTGCTTGGAACAGTGAAGAAGGGTTCCATGCTTGGGTTCATTATACTATTAATATGCACTTGCAGACCATGAAGGACTTCTAAAATGAACTCATTTGCTTGGCAGGGAACCTTTGTTACTTGAAAGATACGGGAACCGAGTTTAAGCTCTGCTAATCCTGCACTCAATTTGGAATTGTTTCCTTCCTGCGGTTTGGGTTGAGCAAGTGTCAAAAATTTGTGCAACTCATCAGTCATTTGACCTATAAATTTAAGAAGTAAAATTAGAAATATTATCACAATAGCAAAGACGCAAATTCCACCAAGTGAATGTGGTTGTAAATAAAAAATAGAAATCAAGTGAAAAAAGTAACACAGGGGTAAAGAACCAGATCCATTTCCAAAATTCTGTATTTACTGATTTTTTTTTAAAATTATTTATTACTACACACACTTCCGGAAGAAAGGAAAATTTCGATTGAAGCAACAGCAAAATCACTCAAAAAAGTATGTCACACAAACCGTAAAAATTACAACATCAGTGCCATGCATATCTACATGCCCGTATCTCCAAAAGCTTAACTTTTGATTGTTACTATCAGAGAAAAGTGCACTTTGTGTACCTACATTTTGGGGTGTCTTGCGCTTGCAATACTATATTTTAAAATTCTGCACATGTAATACTGGACTCTTAATTTTTTTTTGAAATTGTGTACTTCCGCCAAATCTTAGTAACAGCGTGAAGATATTTTAGTCTTCTCATTAAATCACCCCACGTCAACACTAACCGACCAACATATCTCTCTCCCAATTATGAACCCTAAATTTCAGTTGCTATTTCTTAAATTGCACATTAAAAAAATTCCTTAGACATCTGTAGGTGGAGTATAAAGAAACATGAGATGGTGTTCGTGATGAGGTCTGAGTTTGAGTAATGTTATTCTCCGGTGGATGTAACCGAGTAAAAGTGAGTGGATCTATAGATGATACATCATCATCTAATGCTCCTCAAGTGAGTTGGAAATCACCTCGAACCGGCTCTGAATTTCTTTATTTAGACACTCTCGCAAACACCAATACTAACAACAACAAAAATGATGACACTTGTAGAAAAATAGAATCATCGGACTTGCAGCCACTACCACCACTCAAACTCAATGGCCAACAACAAAGCTTACAAAATGCAGATCATGATGACAAACAACAACAAGAAGACGAAAACGATGACTTTTACTCTCCCAAAGCCTCAGTTCTGACTGGATCAAGGACTGAGCCCATGAATTTTCAAGACGGCGAGGAGGAGAAAATATATTGAATCCATTACTTCATCAACTTTAACGTCCTATACCCCTTCCGATTCACTAATTAGGTCTGTTTCTCTGAGTATGAGTATTGCTTCTCCATCTAGTTGAAGTCCTTCTAAATTCTTTTTAAGGATGAGGGATGGATTCATGGAAAATCAGAGCTACTAACATTCGAAAAACTATATCAAATCACCATAACCAAAAAGTAAAAGGATTTTTTTTTTACAGCAGTTTAAATATTACAAAAAAAATAATAATATTAACGCGTAATTATATGATCAAACATAACACCATACCTAGAAAAAACAGTTATTCAATTTGGGGAGTAGATAGTCAACCTGATAGGTTCAAGGCAACAAGTTTTAACACTTTCGTGAATCTGTTACAATTGGTGACCATGTACTATCATCAAAATCAGTACTACATCACAGAAAAACAAACATTTAACATGGCCTCAATCCAAATCCAAAAGAAATAGATCATAAAAATTAAAACTTTATCTTTTCTACCATCAAAATAAAGCATATCAGATATTTTTTGTAAAACATACAACATGGTGGCACTCATACAAAACAGAACAATCTAAAAAATAGTAATTATATCCACCCAATCAGAATCAAAGATGTACTTTAAAAAAGTAGAACTTAGAACATGGATGATAAACAAAACAAGTACGTAATTAAAATAATACTCAAACATAAAATCATACAATTGCCTAAAGAGAAAGCACTGATTTGACTAAGGGGTTGGAGGGTCGATTCAAAAGGTTCGAAAGCCACGATCTTTACAATTTTGCCAAATTCATTGAGGTCTGTGACGGTGTTCCCAACAGCCATAGTACTCTTTCCGATGTCTTCTTTGTCAAATTCACGCCAAAGAAAGGATAAATACCCTGAAGCCGCCTCTGCAAGGGAAAAAACGAGCCCATGACTGTATGTGCAGTATATATTATAATAAAATCCAAATCGATCTATATATCCTAGAACTAGAAAACCCGTGCAAAAGCCTTTTAATACAGTGACTATAACCGGGGACGACTGTTCGGTTCGGATATCCATGCATGGAATGCATAAATTTGAAATAATTTAATTTGTATACCGACTCGATAAAATATGATTCGGTATTTGAAATATATATTAGATTGTTTTACAATATCAGTTTTTTTTTCTGGATTTTTGAATTATTCAAATTATCCGATAAATCCAAATTAATTTATTTAAATAATATTACATATTATATTCTTTTACATACATTTTAATTATAATTATGATTTATTCAAGATAAACAATATTAATATATAACTCTTATCTTTTTCATTATATCTTTGTCAAATATATCTTATTTGTATTCATGATTTCGTAGAGTCATGATTTACTCAATGAAATGATTAAATTATTATTTATTTTATTATAATTTTGGTAAATTCACGATTTCTTATTTTATTTTATCTAATGTCTAATCAAATTTAAGAGACACAACCTTATATTTAGACTTAAAATAATTATTTAATTTACAAAATTTAACATTTTACTTGACAATACTTTATCGCCATTTTTGTGCTTTTTATAAATTTTGATATTTTCGGTTCAATTTTCGACCGAAAATAATTTGGTTCAGTATTTAGATATGAAATTTTATCTATTTGGAAATTTGGATATCCATATTAATTTCGGTTCGGTATCCAAATTCCCGAATACTCGCCCCTACCTATAACTCGTGTCACAGGAGAATGGATTTATTTTAAATTAATTAAATATTTAATTTAATTATTTGTATTATTAATATTTTTTATGTAATATTGTACATGGGATAAATTAATTTTGAATTATATTTATATTATATGTTTAAAGTCTCATTAATATATTATTATATATTTATATTAATTCACATAGGTTAATAACCCGTGCAAAGCATTAATAAATTTTTATTAATAAAAAGAGTTGTTAGTATATTAGAAATATTTTAATTAAAATTTAAATAAAAGAGTATATTTTAATATAGATAAAATATTAATATAATTTTAATATTAAAAAATTATTATAAAATTACAATTTTAAATAAATTAAAATATTTGAGTAAAGAGAAAATTGAAACATACTATTAGATTGTGATTATAACTCTATATTCTAATTCAAAAAGAAGTTCGTTTAGAGTAATATATATATATATATATATATATATATATATATATATATATATATATATATATATATATATATATATATATATATATATATATATATATANTATATATATATATATATATATATATATATATATATTATAGATAGAGCACAATAATAAAAATTAATCAATATAAATAGAATAATATTATTTTAATATTCATAAAATTTAATTAATAAATTATGATATCAAATAAATTAAAAAGGTTGACTAATGAGAAAATAAAAACATGGTTGTATATTGATTAAAAGAATGTATTTGAAATTGAGTAAGAGACAGACACGTATATTTGAAGTTAGGGGTGTTCATCGGACCGCCCACACCGCATAAACCGTCCATACCGCATCATAAAATGCAGTTTCAAATTTTCGTGGTGCGGTTGCGGTTTGAATTTTTTACAAACCGCGCGGTGCGCTGCGAGTTGTGATTTGATATTTAAGTAGTGCGGTTCAAACCGCACCGCACCGTACCGCAATTATATATATAATATAATTTATATATTATATTATTTTATATATTTATTTTTTATACATATATTTACTATTATATATAAAATTATATATGTTTCCGGTTGTGTTTTCAAATTTATATTCCGTTTTCTACTTTTTTGTTAGGAATTATGTGTATTGATGATAACAATATCTTAGAATTGCAATATAGAAAATTATTTTATTGTAACTGGTCAATGGATATGTGACTTATAAATATCCATTGACTAGGAAACCATTTATCAGTTGACAAATTGTTAATCAATTGATAATATGGATTGTAACAGTGATTCAAGTCTCACTTTATCAATTGATTGTAATGCCTCAATGGATGCTAGGAATTGGTCAACTGATGTTTACTTAACTTCAATTGATAGCTCTTCAACGGATGTGAAGAATGACTGATTAATTATAAATATTCTAAGTCAGAATTCTCTCAAATGAAGTGATCAATGGATATTGAAGTCCATGGATAAAGGTCACCAATCAATGGATGAAGGTCAAACAAAGTCAATCAATGGATCTTCATCAACGGATAAAAGCATCAAGGTTGTCAACAGATAAAAAGCAATCGATGGGTGATCTATTGATCGATGGATAAACTATCCATCGATTGATAAGCAAATAAAGGATCAACTGATAAGTTTAACAACAATTATCAGTTGATCAAAGTTTTCCAAATTAGTTAAAGACAAATGGAATGGGATCTTTGCAGAGACTGAATCAATGGAAGACAGTTTTGTCAGAATTGTGAAGACTTTCAAGGAACACAATCTTCAAGGAGAAGATCAAGACAAAGGCTTTTCCAGGACAAGACAAATGAACAGAAGACTGTGAAAAAGAAGTTACCATCTATTTTAGTGATTAATTTCTGATGTAATACTTGTTGTATCTAATTATCAGTTGATAGAAAAAATAGAGGTAGGATATGAACTACTATATATTCTTAGTAGTTTGTAGTAGCAATGTGTGAGTTGAGTAAGAAAGAAATATAGAAGATAGAAAACCGTGTACTGTCTTTCTTATTCACAAGTTGTAAGCGGCTTGGTTCTTGAAACCAAGATTTTATTTGAAAGCAAAAATTCTTGCTAGTGGAACACAAAACCACTAGTAAATTTTAAATTTTCTTTGTTATTTCTATGCTTTAATTTTTCTTTATTTCATTCACATACAATCTCTACATCTATTAAAATTACAAACACTATTCCACAAAGAAAATTCAATATTTCTTTAGTTTGTATTCAACCCCCCTTCTACAAACTAGTACTAAGGGCAAATAACAATTGGTATCAGAGCATAGCTTTCAACATACAGAAAGTTAAGATCTAAGTACATCAAGCATGGGTAAAAAAGACACATGAGTGAAGATTCCAGCCTTGGAAAAAGATGAGTACTTTCCCTGAAATGTCAAAATGCACTTGCATCTGCTATTCATTGATCCTTCCTATGTTAATTGCATAGAGAAAGGTCCACATGTACCTATGAAAATAGTTACAAGTGTTAATGCAAATGGTACTCAGACACCAGACAAGCTTGTTTCAAAACCTGTGAGTGAATACACATATGAGAATGAAAAGGAAGAGCACAAGGATAAAAAGACATTGAACATTCTGTTTAATGGTCTTGATAAAGATATGTTTGACAATGTTATCAATTGCACAACCTCAAAAGAAGCTTGGGATACTCTTCAAACTCTATGTGAAGGCACTGAGCAAGTAAGGAAAAATAAGATGCAACTCTTGATTCAGAAATATGAAGCCTTTCACTTTAAGAGTGGTGAGTCAATCAATGACACATATAATAGATTTCAAAAGTTGTTGAATGAACTAAAACTATATGGAAGAGTATATGCTGTTGAGGACACAAATCTCAAATTTTTGAGGTCTTTACCAAAAGAATGGAAACCAATGACTGTGTCCATAAGGCAATCTCTTGATTTCAAGGAGTACACACTTGATAAGCTGTATGGAATTTTGAAAACTTATGAATTAGAGCTACAACAGGATGAAGAAATTGAGAAGAACCAAAAGAAGGACAAGTCAGTTGCCTTGATGGTAAAAGAGAAGCAAGATGCAGAAACCCATGAAGTTGTTGCTATCAAAGAAGGGAAAAATGAAAGTCATGGTAGAACTATACGTGGAGTTAGATATGATGAATTCTCAACTAACAAAGGAAAAGAAATAGTTGAGGATGAAGATTCATACTCTAAAGATGAAATGAATGAAATCGATGAGCATTTGGCTTTTCTGTCAAGAAAATTTTCAAATCTCAAGTTCAAGAGGAACCCCATGCAAAGGCCTGGATCCCAGTACAAGATAGATAATCAACAGAATAAAAATCTTATTGACATGACTCAATTCAAATGTTTCAACTGTGGATTGGCTGGTCACTTTTCAAATGAATGCAGAAAGCCAAATGTGGAGAAGAAATCAAAGTACAGTGATGGAATTGACTACAAGAAAAAGTACTTTGATTTGTTAAAACAGAAAGAAAAGGATTTTGTATCAGAAGAAAAGGACTGGGCTGCTGGGGATGATTCAGAAGAAAAGGAATTCATTAATCTTGCACTTATGGCTAACCATGATGATCAAGAAGCTAGTTCATCTAGCAATCAGGTAATTTCTACAAATCTATCTGAGTTATCTAAAGATGAATGCAATATTACCATTACTGAAATGTCCAATGAATTGTATAATTTGCATGTCACTCTTAAGTAATACATCATTGATACCCAAGTAATAATAATAAATCGGTGATTCGATTAAGCATTTCGTGAATAATGTTCCATGTAATATAATCTCTTTAATCTTGATATTATAGATTAAACTCAAGGCATGTCTCGTGTCATCCTCTTCATAATTTAATCTTTATTTTCTTGATCGATGAGTAGACTATTAAAATCAAATCAACATTTGAGCACGGTCGTGCATTTCATAGTCTCACTTAAACAATGGGCCAATAATATCACTCCTAAAATTAGGAGGATTAAATCTCATCTAGATCATTCATATTTCTCATACGATTCATAATATACCCAATGTCCACTTTTATCATCACCCGGTCAAAGGTAACTTTTAATGTAATCAAAGTATATTAATTCTCGTATAGAAATATAATGATTTCAGGTCTAAGGATCATTACACAATTATCACAGTGACAATTACTTATGACACTTATTTAATATGTAGAATCTGTTGGGAATATCCAGCATCTTCCTATTCGAACCGTGGCGCTGACTGTTCCCTTTAAGGGAATTAAGTGGCACCTAACCACAACTCCGGGGTTTTGGTGCAATGGTAAGCGCTGAGGTCCTAAGAAGTGGTATCAGAGCAGGTCGCGTGTTCGAGTCCCAACGTAAGGCATACTGTACAGCCATTGTCTCTTAACATGGACTTGTTAGTACTGGCAGATGTTGAGGGGGGGATTGTTGGGAATATCCAGCATCTTCCTATTCGAACCGTGGCGCTGACTGTTCCCTTTAAGGGAATTAAGTAGCACCTAACCACAACTCCGGGGTTTTGGTGCAATGGTAAGCGCTGAGGTCCTAA
>QRFB01001090.1:37993-72890 GCA_008931105.1 Oenanthe javanica
TAAAACATGTCTATTTAGGTAGACAACATTTGTCGATTATATCAAATATTACTCTTGGAAAGTTTGATGGAACAACCCTTTGTACACATTTATCCAATAAATCTCACCAAACTCTATGCCTCTAAACCCACAATCCTATTGTGATGATTTAGTTAAGTTAGACCCAATGTTTNTAGTTAAGTTAGACCCAACGTTTCAACAAACTAAGTACACTTACTTATCACATCATCCCATGATTGATAAAAACACCTTGTTTTAGCAAACCCACTCCTTCTCAATCTAGATCTTGACGAGTATTAAACATTGAAAGGCATCTGATTAACTTAATATGTATTTAGGGATTTTTATTGTTTATTTTAACGATCATGATCCCATCATAAAGAGATTCTCAATTTTTCCTTGATCAAATAATTCATTTCAATATTCGTCAATGGATTGATTTCCAGGTTGTCGGAGAAGTCTAACCATGATGACAAGAATCAAGCAAAGACTTGACACCGAGTCTACTGTCAAGGACAAAGTTATGGAGTTGGAGAAGAGAGTGAATGTTATGGAGGTCAACATGAAACAAATTTTAGCCAATCAAGTCACCCAAATTAGTTGATGATAAGGAGGGAGATTGTTATTTACCCTTAGTACTGGTTTGTAGAAGGGGGGTTGAATACAAACTAGAGAAATATTAAGGTTTTTTGCGGAAAACAGTTTGTATTTTAATAGATGTACTAATTGTGTTTGAATGAGATAAAAGAAAATTAAAGCAAAGAAATAACAAAGCAAATTTAAAATTTACTAGTGGTTTTGTGTTCCACAACAAGTATTTTTGCTTTCTAAAAACCTTGGTTTCAAGAACCAAGCTGCTTACAAGTTATGAGTAAGAGAGACAGTACAAAGTTTTTCTATCTTCTATTTTTCTTTCTTGCTCAACTCACTCTTAGCTACTACAAACTACTAAGAATATATAGTAGTTCATAATCTACCTCTATTTTTCTATCAACTGATAATAAGATACAACAAGTATTACATAAGAGATTAATCACTAAAATAGATGGTAGCTTCTTTTTCACAGTCTTCCGTTCATTTGTCTTATCCTGGAAAAGCCTTTGTCTTGATCTTCTCCTTGAAGACTGTGTTCCTTGAAAGTCTTTACAATTCTGACAGAACTGTCTTTCATTGATTCAGTTTCTGCAAAGATCCCATTCCATTTGTCTTTAACTTATTTGGGAAACTTTGATCAACTGATAGTTGCTGTTAAGCTTATCAGTTGATTCCTCTTTGCTTATCAATCGATGGATAGTTTATCCATCGATCGATAGATCATCCATCGATTGCTTTTTATCTGTTGATAACCTTAATGCTTTTACCCGTTGATGAAGATCAATTGATTGACTTTATTGACCTTCATCCATTGATTAGAGACTTTTATCCATTGACTCCAATATCCGTTGATCACTTCATTTGAGAGAATTCTGACTTAGAATATTTATAATTAATCAGTCATTCTTCACATCCGTTGAAGAGCTATCAATCGAAGTCAAGAAAACATTAGTCGACTAATTCTCAGCATCTATTGAAGCATTATAATCAATTGTTAAAATAGAGAATCAAATCACTGTTACAGTCCATATTATCAGTTGATGAACAATTTGTCAACTGATAAATGGTTTCATGGTCAATGGATATTTATATGTCATATATTCATTTGCCAGTTACAATTGAATAATTTTCTATATTGCAATTCTAAAATATTGTTATCATCAATACACATAATTCATAACAGAGATTGCAGTTGTGGTCAAGACCACAACAAATGTTATTCAAAAGAAAGATCTAAAGAAGACATTGGCTGAGAAAATTATGCAACAATTTGATTCAATTGCAAGCAAAAATAAAGAAATTGTTGCACAAGAACCAATCTCTTTAATACCAAAAATTCTTGAAGCTGTGAAGAAAGGAGAAATAAAAGTGGATGAAGGTAGCTTAAAACCTGGTGATAGAAAAGGTAAATGAATACTAATTGATGAAGGAAAGAAACTAAAAACTATCACAGGTGAAAGAGACAAACTATTGAGTAAAGCAATAGTAGTTGGTTGAAAGGAAAGGGAACAGTAAGAAAAGGCTGGAGAAGAAGTAGCCATTCAACTTTAAAAGCAATATGATGAAGAAAATGAAAGAATCTTAAAAGCTAGGAGGAAAGAGGCTGAGAAGAAGCCAAGATCAAAACAAAGGGCTATAAAAACTTCTGGTGTTAAAAGAAAGTTAATTGTTGATGGAGTTGAAGGGGAGAAAGTAGAACATGTGAGAAAGACAGAGATCAAGGGCCAAACCTCTAGTAGTAATCAACCAAAAGAAATTGAAGTATTGAAATCTAAGCCAAACAATTTTGTATATTCTTCATATTCATAAATAGGGGGAGATTGTTGGGAATTATGAGTTTTAGATGATAACAAAGTTCTTAGAATTATAATATATAATTAATTTTAGTTGTAACTAGTCAATGGATATAAGGCTTATAAATATCCATTGATTAGGAAACTATTGATCAGTTGAAACTATGTTCATCAACTGATAAAATGGATTGTAGCAGTTGATTCAAGGTTATATTTTATCAATTGATTGTAAAATGTCGATGAATGTCATAATCTAGTCAACCGATATTTATTGACTTCAATTGATAGCTCTTCAACGGATGTGAAAAATGACTGATAAATTGTAAATATTCTAAATCAAAATTCTCTCAAATGAAATGATCAACAGATATTGAAGTCGATGGATGAAAACATTGTTCGATGGATAAAAGTTAACAAAAAGCTAATCAATGGATATCCATCAATAGATGAAGGCATCAAACCTATCAAAGGATGAAAACAATCAATGGATAAGGAGTCGATGGATAACTCAATTATTCGACTTTAAAAATTATAAATAAAATAAATTCTTAATATTCACATTATTAAAATTAATTAAAATATTTCAGACTGTATTAATTAGTACATAAAAGGAAATAAACAAACAAACAAGTAGTCCTTGTAGTTAGGGGCGAGCATCAGTCGGTTTGGGCGGTTTTGGAGGTCCAAACCAAACCAAACCAAAATTTTCGGTTTTGAAAATTTAGAAACCAAAACCAAACCGAATGTTATAAAAACCAAACCGATTATTAACGGTTCGGTTCGGTTTCGGTTTAATACCAAAATATTTTTAAAAAATTATGTATTCTTACTATATTAAAATAAATAATTTTAAGTGTTATCTTTATTTGTCTTTTAATAAAACACTTAGATAAAAATAAAGATAATATTTATATAACTCTCTAATATAAATAATTTTAGGTGTTATTCTTGTTTTTTGTTATGAAAAAAATAACTCATTTAATTTTCAATAAAAGAAATTATTTATTTAAAAGAAAAAAGAGAAGTATTAATTATTAACTTGTAATAATAAATAAGGTTAAAAATAAAAGTGGAGAAGGGTTTTGAAATGAGAAACAACTATAATAATGATCTAACACTTAAATATTTAAATTAAATTATAAAAAACATTATGTATAAATATATGTATTAATCATTCGGTTTGGTTTGGTTATTTCGATCGGTTTGAAAGTAAAAACCGAACTCAAACCAAAATATTTCGATTTTTTAATTATCCAAACCGAAACCAAACCAAACCATTAACAAACCGTAAATTTCGGTTTGGACGGTTGGACCGGTTGGGTTGGATCGGTTTCGGATAATTACTTGTAATTGCAGTCGAAAGTTGAAAATTGAGAAAGAATAGGTCAAAAAAGTTGACTATACACACAAATCAAGATATACACGCATACTGTACATACGTACATTCCTTCTTATCTCTAATTCTCTATCCTGCGTGTACATACATCAACAAACTGATCTGTATAATTCTTTTGGTTTGGGCTGTAGATTTGGATCGTTGACCCGACTGCATATCCCTAATGAACGAGCTGATGACTGTCGCCGATGCGACGTCGTCCGCCACTTTTTCTGCTTCGCCGGCATCTCCAGCTTCTCTTGTCCCCGTTAACATCCCTCTTCTCTCCGCATTTCTCGCCTGCGCAATCGCTCAATTCCTCAAGCTCTTCACCACCTGGTTCGATTCCATCCTTGAATACTTGTTATTTACCAGTACTTGTTAAATTATTACTTTTTTAACATCTCCGCGATAAGTTAATTAATTAAATGAATTGAGGCTTGTAGCGAATTGTAATGGAATATGTGTTTATGCTAGATTCTCAGGTATAAGGAGAAGAGATGGGATTCAAAAAAGATGCTTGACTCTGGTGGAATGCCGTCTTCGCATTCTTCTACTGTCATGGCGCTTGTTGTCTCTGTTGGATTACAAGATGGAACTGCCTCTCTGGCTTTTGCAATCGCTCTTGTATTAGCCTGCGTAGTAGGTTATTTGTTTTTGTGTCGATACTTGTGTGTATTATTGCGGATTGCTAATTTCTGTCGTTTTTAAGTTTACGTCATCAGAATCTTTGTGTGCTTGTATGCTCAATTGTACTAAATTAGGAACTTGTTTTGTTCCGAGCTTACGGATTCCGTTTGTTTGGTATAGGAAGATTACAATCTTTTGTGTCAGTTCTTTGTTTCTAGACATTATATGACTGCGTGATTTTCTTCAAAACTATGTGAAAAGGTTTATACCGATCTTTTTTGTTTGAAATGTTTGCAGGTCATGTATGATGCAACTGGTGTTAGGCTTCATGCTGGACGACAAGCTGAAGTAAGATAAACTCAACAGTAGTATTCCCTCCTTGCCATATAATTTAATTAATAACTTATTTTTGTATTTACAACACGGGAGAATCATATTAGTTATTCTTTACAAAATATAGTTGCCAAGATAATTCAAGGTGATATTTTTGGAGTGAATAGTTGCCCCTATTGTAAAGTTGTCAAATACACGGCTTATTTACTTGAAAAGTAGAATACTAGTCATTTACTGGTTGTGGTTATTCTCTTGCAATTTATAGGACCTTTTAGTGAAGATGTAAGCATTCTATGATCTTTTGCATCTAAAGCGTAACAGTGCAATTTAAAATCTTAGTCTCATCTTTTTTCAAGAAGCTTGAGTCCTCAACGTCAGTTCTTGTCTTCTCTTATTAAGCCTTTCCTAAATCCTGCAACTCTGAATTGACAGATTGTGCGTGGAGTCGGGGATGGTAAAACCTTTTAAGATCACATAACAAACAAAAGGACTAACTTGTCAATGGAATAAAAATACTAGACTAAAATCTTAAGTACTCAAGATATTTACAACCAACCCCTAGAGTATATTTTCCGAGCCATTACATTAATGTTAGCACTTAGCACTTCCTATTTCCAATATCTCTCTGTTTATTTCAAATTTTCACTGTTTCCCCTCTGTGTCTCATTGGGGCCTAACAATAGAGTTTTGTCTGACAGTCTGAGAATATAAAGTAAACTTTCTTTTGATTGACATATGGTATAGTCCTAATTGTAGCAACTTCTTTATCTGTACTTTGGTCTACTCCCATAGTCCGGTATGTATAATTTTTTCATGTGATGCATTTTGCAGTTGCTGAACCAAATTGTGTGTGAATTTCCTCCTGAACACCCTTTATCAACATCCAGACCATTGCGTGATTCTCTTGGGCATACACCATTTCAGGTCTATTGTACTAAACTTTACAGTAAACTTTGTAATTATATGAAATTTTCCCATGCTATTTTTTCACATCGTGTATAGTCAAATATGGCCTTGTAAAAAACATTGTATTTTTTGGCTGGATTCCAATATGATCTGTTGATTGCCTTGAAACAGGTTTTTGCTGGCGCCATTTTAGGATGCATAGTAGCATATCTAATGAAGACATCCAATTAGGGCACATATGTATGGGTTCCCTCACCAGTTACTGTATTAAGCTGTGATAGATTTGCCATTGCATATCGAAGAAGAATGCGAAGTGTACAAGAATTCATCTCACAGTTAAGCTATGGAGCAATTTATTTGTAATTAATCTCTTGGAAACATTTGTACACACACTTTGTGCTCTCTGTTGGATAATTGCATATATAATATTCATATTATCAGAGTGTTATATGCTGTTTTAAAATGTCACCTATACAAGTAATGGGATGTGGCTCGGTGTCTTCTATGAATTTAATTTAAGACCCTTTAAGTAATAGTTTTTTAAAATTTTTGGTACGTACTGTATTTAGGGGAAAAAAAGAGAGAAATTTATTAAAAATTTAAACTTTTATATGAAATAAAAATTTAAAATTTATTTGCTTTTTTATTTGATATAAGATTTTAAATCTAATAATAAATATAACTATATTATTTAAGAATGGAATCGAATTAAAATATTCTAAAGGGGAAAAAAATTAGAGGGTGGGAATTGGAAACATATAAATGAAATTTGATTGATTCATCTCTGAGGAGCCGGGACAGAAGCCTTGACTCTCTTTCTGATTCTTGTTCACTCATCAGTCATATATCTCTAAATAAATTACACATCAATATCTATTACTACCAGTTTCTTTTTTTTTTGCCAGAAAATTATGATTTATTCAACTCTCAAATCATTTAACAAAACATTATGGAAATCGGAGTGGACATCCCCCACTCTCCAAACACGATCAGCTAAAGAACAATTTGATTTCGATAAAAAATGAGCGACTTTGTTCGCAGACCGTTTGATAAAAATAAACTTCACGTTTTTGTTGTGCAAGCTTGCAAGAATGTTCCGACAATTTTTGACAACTCTTCCCAAGTACGAGTAACATAAGAACGAGCTGCGTATCGCCTGTACAATCTGCAAACAATCAGACTCCACTATGACGTTGTTTAAGTTTCCTTCCTTCACCCAACTGAGGGCCTCTCTAATCCCCAAGGCTTCTGCTAATTCTGGACTAGGATTACCTCTAGTACATTTCGATCTAGCTTCTATCAAGTCACCTGCAGAATTCCGAGCCACAAACGCATAGCTAAAGCGACCTGTTTCCTCAAAGAAGGCAGCATCAGAGTTTACCTTAATACTATTTGTCAATGGTAGGCTCCAGTGTTCTTTACCGTCATCCTGGGACATGTAACCCAAGAGGTGATCGAAAGATCGATCCTGAACACTTTTCCACTGATTAAGGACTGAGTACGCTGATTCCACCACTTCGTTAGGATCCAAACTGCGTTGATGCCATATTAGTTTATTTCTGCTCTTCCACAACATCCAGCAGGTCATGACAGTCTGCATTATCTCCTCACTGTTTTGCTGATTAAATATCTCTTGAAGCCAATCTACAAATGAATTGCAGGCTGTTTGCACAGAGGTATTTTGAATCTTTTCCAAACTAGCTGCTGCATGAGGACACTGAACGAGAACGTGCAGAGCTGTTTCAAACTGAGAATTGCAAACTGGACACCACTCAGAAACTTGCACTCTCTTAGAAATAAGCATATCCTTTGTAGGAAGGCAATTTGTAGTTGCTCTCCAAAGAAAATTTTTAACTTTTGGCGGTATCTTCAAGTTCCAGAGTTTTCTCCAAAAACCAGAGTTTGCATCCGAACCATTCTCACTATTTCCATCTTGAATCAAATGATAAGCACTCTTCACTGAGTAGTTACCCAGTTTATCTCTTCTCCAATACCAGGAGTCATTGACTTCTTTATCTATGGGGGTCGAAAGAATAGTATCAGCATCACGGCCATTGAACATGTCAAGAATTAAATCTACATCCCAACCATTTTCAGTTATGCTCATCAAAGAAGAAACTGTTTGATTTTGAAGGGCTGGATTTATCGTTTGAATAAAAGCATTGTTTTCCTGAGGCAGCCAAGGGTCATCCAGGATCATTATAGAACGACCATTACCGACTCTACATCCAATTCCTTGGCTAATAATTGATTGAGACTCCAATACGCTCCTCCATATGAAACCAGGGTTGTTTCCAATCTTGGCATTCAGAAAAGAACCTTTAGGATAATACCGAGCCTTGTATATCTTACTCACCAATTTTCTGGATACGTCAGTAATCTCCATCCTTGTTTACCGAGTAGAGCAGGATTAAAATCTCTCAGACTTCTAAAACCCATTCCACCTGCAGACTTTCTGTTACACATTCTGCTCCAGCTCTGCTAGTGTATACTTCTATCTTTCCTTGCATCTGATTTCCACCAAAATTTGCACATCTGTCTCTCTAAATGCTGACACAAATCTAATGGCAGGAGGAATACTCCCATAACATAATTAGGGAGTGTTTGAGCAATATTTTTTAACAAGATCTCTTTACCACCTTTTGAGAGAGTCTTTTTTGTCCCACCCTTCAATTCGATTATGAAGTTTCTTTTTTAAGAAACCAAAAATTGAAGATTTATTTCTGCCAATAATATTGGGAAGGCCAAGATATAAGCTTTGATCATCCGCTTCCTTAAAACTAAGATGCTGGCTAATATTAGTTTTCAATGAACTCGGGGCATTTTTACTGAAAAAAATTGAAGATTTATCAGCGTTAATTTGCTGACCAGAGGCATTTTCAAAAAAATTCAATAATTGCACCACATTACTAGCACTCTCCATATTAGCTTTACAGAAGATATATGAATCATCTACAAACAGCAGATGAGAAATAGATGGAGCTGATCTTGCAACTTTCACCCCTTTAATCAAACTTTGGCTTTCATAATCATTAATCAGAGCTGTAAAACCCTCAATGCATATTAAAAATAAGTATGAGGATAAGGGGTCACCTTGTCTGAGACCTCGAGTTGGAATGATAGAGCCAAAAATTTTCCCAGCATGAGAAACATTATACTTTACAGAGGAGATGCAATTCATAAACATTTGAGTTACCTTATGATTGAAACCCATTTTACCCAAGATTGCCTCCAAATACCTCCATTCAACTCTATCGTAGGCCTTTGACATATCGAGTTTTAATGCCATCCAAGAATCTTTTCCTTTTATTTTTCGCTTCATATAGTGCATAACTTCAAAAGCCACCATGATGTTGTCTGTAATAAGACGCCCAGGAATAAAGGCGCTTTGAGCTTCAGAAATAATACCATCTATAACTTTCTTCACTCTATTTGCCAAGACTTTGGAAATGACTTTGTAAATTACATTACAAAGTGATATTGGACGAATGTCTGTCATGAACTTTGGAGTATTTTTCTTCGGAATCAAAGCTATATTGGTGTTTTTCAGTTGCTCATCGATTGTTCCTGTGACGAAATTTTTTTTAACAGTTGCGACCACGTCTTCCTTCACTATCTTCCAACATTTCTGATAGAATCCCGGGGTCATACCATCTGGCCCCGGAGACTTATCTGGATGCATGCTGAATAAGGCATCTTTCACTTCCTTTTCGTCAACTTCTGACAATAGCATTTGATTTTGAGCTTCTGTTACTCTGCTAGAGATACGATCAGTCACACTTTCCCACTCTATGTTTGTAGCACTAAATAAGTTAACAAAGTAGTCCTCCACCGTTTGTTCGAGACCCGAACCCCACGTTACTTTGTTACCGCTTCTGTCATGTAAAGTGCCTATATGATTAGTCTTTCTCCTATTCTTCGTGGCTGCATGAAAATATTTACTGTTTTGGTCACCTTCACGTAACCACAGTTGTTTGGACCGTTGACGCCAAAACACTTCTTGTTGAGCATAAATTTCTGTCAAGGCCTTCTTTTCTTCGTGAATTAATTTCAGAGAGATGTCATCCTTTCTACCTTTCAAAGCTTGAATGGTCTTTTGACTTTTATGAATTCTGCCCTTGAAGTCCCCTGTTATTTCCTTGCCCCAAGTTGACAAAACATCTGCACAAATCTTCAATTTTTCGTAAAAAGAAAAAGAATTATTGTTCCACACATCCTCAACCAGCTGGTAACACATTGGTTCTCTGAGCCAAGCATTCTCAAAGCGAAAGATTTTCTTACTTTGAATTAAGATAGTTACGTCTGGTTCCAACCATAACGGGCTGTGGTAGGAAGTAGAGACTTCCAGATTTGTAAGTTTTGCTTCCTTGAACATATTCAAAAAAGAAAGCGTAACTAATGCTCTATCTAAGCGAACTTCTATATGATTGCCAGTGTTGTTACCTCGCTCCCACGTGAACTGATGACCTTCCAAGTTCATATCTATCAAATTGCATTCGTTGATCACTTCTTGGAAGCCTTGCAACAAATACTGAGGGTATGGTCTTCCTCCTCTTTTATCATTCTGCGAGAGGACATTGTTCATATCTCCAATCAAACACCAAGGGAGAGAGTTATTACCAGCTAGACTTTTTATTAGGCTCCATGTTTCATGTCTCTTCGACCTATCTGGTTCGCCATATACTCCTGTGAGCCTGTATTTGTGTCCTTCTTTTGTTGACACCACTACGTCAATGTGATTTTTATTCAAAGAACATAAAGAGACTTCATCCTTATTCCTCCATAGGAAAGCAATGCCTCCACTATGACCTGTCGCATCGACTGAAATCATACCATCAAAATTTAACATCGCTCTCACCTTCTCAACTGTCTTCCTCTTGCATAAAGTTTCACAGAGAAAGATATAATTGGGTCTCTTTTGGAGAGTTATCTCCTTCAGGAATTGTAAAGCCCATGGGGTCCCAATCCCATGGCAATTCCAGCTTATTATACTCATAATTCTAGGCGAGTACCACCCTGGATACTCACCTCTTGTCCGTTTTTTGAAAGCTGGAAATTATTTAGGCTTACTTTATATAAATCCATATTTTCATCCTCTCCTCCGTTCAGAACTACACTCGAAATAAGGCCCATTTGATTATCTTGACCCGCATTTTCTTCTGTTCTGCGCTTTTTTGTCTCTATAATGATAGATTCGTTTTTATCATTGATTGGCTTAATTATCGGACTGATAACTTGCATTGTGATTATCTCCTTATTCCCGCGCGACTGGTTTTTTGAAAAGATAGTATCTCCATCAATTACTCTTTTTCCAACCAAATCCTGATTTTGTGGAGAAACAAGTGGATCTTGATTGCTACTTCCGTCACCGTGATAGGAATGTGATTCAGGATTCCGACCGGCAGCTGCCAGGCTATTTCTCAACCATTTTTCTCCAATGGGTTTGACCTGTTTTTTCAGAGGTGCTCTCATCCACGGGCCATATGGTTTGACTATATCAGCTTCACGAGTATCAAATAAACGGCTGCAGAACTTTTCAGAATGGCCTAGAACTCCACAAATGAAACAAAATAATGGAACATTCTCATATTTAAAGGATATCCAGTACTAGTCGTCCGCTGCTTTCTTGATTTTCATTCTTCGTTTTAGAGGTTTATTTACATCAATGGTGACCCGTATACGGAAATATTCCTTCCAAACTCCGGTAAAATTACTAGGACAGGAGGCTACAAACTTACCAATACTATTTCCCACTTCCGTAATTATTTTCTCCGACATGAATCCAATCTTTAAATCATACACTTGAACCCATAAGTCCATAGTATTGAGATCAACACTTCGAGGATTTTCTCCTTCCTGTAAACGTCGCATTACCGGTGCTCTTCTATTGAAGGACCACGGGCAGCCTTCCATAACTCTTTTCACATCAACTTCGTGAAAAAATTGAAATAAGAACAGATTTGGCTCTAAATCTTTAATGTAAACTCCCTTGCCTGGTTTCCAAAGTGCTGCCATTGTTTGTTTCATGGCTGGGAAATCCACTTGCCCTTCAGATAAGAAACGTGCGACTACACAGAGCTTTGCGTCGAAACCAACCAACGATTCCTCATTCTCCGATTGAAGATCTGAAATAATCTCCAGACCCCCTTCATCCTCGTCTTCCAAAGAAATGTTATTGATGGCGTTAACAAGATTGTTTGTTTGATCCATTTTGATACTCTTAACAAAAGACGCAATAACAAACTAACTTTCAAACCATGTTTAGTTTCGTACAAATACAGCTTAGTTTCGTACGAATACAATGGGTGAACCAGTAAGCCCTAATCACATCAGACCCCAAATCCTCTCTCCAGGAAGTCCCTTCTTCTTAGCCTCCAACGATGACCAACTCGAACGCGCTCAAGCACGCGCCGCTGCTATTCGCCGCAAAGCAACCACCGTGGCTGCTCCCTCCGACTCTTCTCCCTGTCTCAACAAGCAAAATATACTCGACTTGTTCCAAAATTGCATCAAACTTGCCAGCGAAAATGTCAGTTTTTTCTAAACAAAATGTAGAATTCAATGGTGCCTGTCTAGGTTATATATGCATTTCATTTTTTTGGAAATGTTTTGGTGTGCAGAAAATTAATCAGAAGAATACGTGGGAACTAACTTTGATTGATCATCTTTGTGATATAATTAAGGTTGATGAGGGAACTGACGTCGAGACTAATTTTCAAAAGGTATTTATTGTTTCTTCTTTGATGTTCTATGGATGTTAATTTTCGTAATAGATAAATTCTTTTTGTTACTATATCTTTTCTAAGTGGTTTTTTTTTAATATTAATAAATGTACCGAATGATTAGACCCATATAGAAGCCAGCAAGCAACAAGTTGTGCAAAATGAATTCTCCTAAGTACATGAATGTGTAGAGAACTAGACTTGTCGAATACAATTACACAAACAATATAAATGTGTATCGATTTTATATGCATGTGTTTAGTAGATTTGGACGAGGCAGCTATGAGAGCATGATAACTGGGGTCTAATATAAGTTATGTATGACTACACTAATATGATCTTCTTATTTAGAACTTAAACCCTTAAATGTCATTTCCCTTATTTGCATTCGTTGCAGGCAAGTTGCGCTCTTGAAGCCGGAGTCAAAATATACTCAATGAGGGTCGACTCAGTGCACTCAGAGGCATATAAGGTCCTCGCAGCAATTAAACGAGTGGGTCAAGAAAGCGAAGGTTAGTTACCAAATCATCTTCATGTTAAAATTTTAAATTAAACTACTGAATGCTGCCTTTAATGGAACTGTATAGTATGCTTATGATGTTTGTCTCGCTAGTAGGGTGATATATAGAACATTTTAGCTGTTTAAGCTAAAGAAAGAATAAAATTTGTGACCGAACTACTGTTATTATTGTATCCAAATTTATAAACAAGAAAGGAAATGCATATCTTGGATCCAAGTGGTATGCACTAGATAAAATATTTCTACTTGCATAGTGGCATTCATAAACTACCTTAAATGTTTCCACAATAAATTACTAGGTAGTAGCTATACAGAACAAAAAGTGATATAGATTAATCGACTTAATATATTCCTTGAGAATAATTTTTTCATTTTAAAACTCTTCTGGACATTTAATATGCCTCAAAGAACCAAACAAATCTTTGCACTCCCACTCTACAAAATTCATAACCCACCCCCTCTCCAATTAAAATGATGTTTTACATTGGTCAATTATAGTGTTCAAGACTCTTAGTTATGATATAATTGGAATTTTGATTGCAGAATCTTGTTGCATTATCTTTAGTTTTTCTTTTGATAGATGGTACTGTGGAAGATTCCAATATCAGCAGCGGGCAAGAGGAAAACAATTCAAAAAAATCAAAGGATCAAAAGGTCAGTGATTACTGATCCATATATCATATTATTAAAGAAACCACAACTAATATCGGTGCATTACTGCAGCTGTCACCTTTATCAACACTTGAATCTTCATATGATGCGCTTAATGTGAAGAAATTTGATGGTAGCGTTCTATCTATGTCTTTTGTTAATGATGACTTATTTTTACTGTGAGGCAACATATGATAGGTTTGCTTTGTTTTCTCTTTCTTCTACCCTGTTTAGCTGCATTTGCTGTTGACCCTCTCTATCATCAAACATCTGCTCAGTTTGATGAAGGTGGGGCCAAGGGTCTTTTATTGAATAATTTGGGAGTATATGGTGGTTGCCGGGTACTTTTTGATTCAATGGAAGTTCCAGCAAAGTGTTCATCATGCTCTAATCTGCATGATAAAGAGATGATTGATATTTCCTTTGCCCAAGGTTTGTTTTATCTCGCGGCATTAATATTTTCTATTCTGCCTTTGCATTATGTGGGAAGTTATTGGTATTGCCCTTCATCACTTGATAGAATGCAGAGAGGAGATGGTTTTGAACATGTCAAAGAAGTATGAAATATCACCTACTCTGAGAAAAATAGTGAAACACTTCAATGTTGATGATAAAAGACCTCCAGATACATTTTCTTCTGGTACAAAACAAGCAGAACAAGTTGATGAACCTTACAATAGTGGCACTAAGTTCAGTGCTGATACATTTGAGAATGGGGGGGCATGGGATGCTAATCTTGATGACCAAAAATATGTAGCTGATGAGGGAGCTTTTGGTGGAGACCCAATGTTATCAAGTCATTACGAGGTGCTAGACTTTCTTTCTTTCTCTCATTTAATTTGTTATTTACTATTAGCAAGCATAATCTTTTCCAATTTTTCAAATGGAAACATCAAGCTTTTCTAATTTTCTGCTACTGATCTTTTGCAGGAAAAAGAAACGACTAATGTTTATGATCATGACACGGATGACAGATCTGCCGAGGTTGATGGCTTTATGTTTTTTAATTTGGGATTCACTTCAAAACTAAATGTGGGCAGGCCCTGATCACTGGAAGTTTCAGAAAGTTAAAGGTAAGCCTTGGTGGCTTATTCACCGACCAATATTTTAATTCCCGAACTATTTGGTATGGGATTGTTATCTTATTTTTGCTGCTTCAGCAAGATTTACACTCTTTTGCAGGTTCGGAGAATGTTATGGAGGAAACTGGATCACCAGTAATAATTAAGAAAATAAAGAATAAGAAACAAACGGTCATGGATATTGAATTTCTCAAATCATTGGACAAAGATATGTCAGATGTTTTTGCTCCCCCTAAGAATCCTAAAGCTCTACTATTGCCTACAAATAGGGAACCTTGCAATACAACTCTTCCAGAAGATTGTCACTATCAACCTGAGAGTCTTGTCAATTTATTTCTTCTACCTAATATTCTGGTAATATTTCCTTCTTAATTATTAAAAACTCCTTTCCTTTTGTAGATTTTTCAGATTTTATCTAATGTTGCTTTGTTGCTGGTTATAGTGCCTTGAGAAGAGGAGGAGGAAATTCTCAGGTGAAATGACTACTATGGCTTATATTTTCTCATGCACCTTACATATCTTTTGTTAAATTGTTTAATTTTCACAATTCATGATACTTTTCTATGCACTCTTATATTAATTTTTTTGTCATTCTATATAATCTTCGAGATTCATGTTTTCCGTTCAACATTGTAATGGCTCACTGTTAAATTCTCAAATTCTTAGTGTAAAAAAAGCTGCTTTTTTATAAGTATGCTTCATATATATGATATTGATAGTTTTTAACTTGACACAAGGGATAGGATATGCTGAGGTGCATACAAAAATCTGCAGATGAATGATACCCTACTTATTAGACTGAGGTGTCTGAACCTATGCAAATCTTATTTCCAAATTTGAAAATAAGTTACTTATTTTCAGAAAAAGTACATATATACCAACTTTTTCAGCTTATAAGCTGCTTATAAGCTAAGGCAAACGGGGCCATTATCTCTTTAATAGGCATCCACTGTTGTTCAATTGACAAACCTGTATAATGAAATGGTAATATCTAAAATCATTAATGCTGTGTTTTCAGCTGAACGGAGTCATCAAACGGATAGCTACAATGAAATGCCAACATGGGATGGTGAAACCGGGTTTGCTGATCATTTTGATGATGACAATGATGGTAACGATGTCGATGACTCAAATGCACTCGTCTCTCAGCCACGTCAGGTTTGTTTTCATTGCCAGTCTAGTATTGCTTCAGCCATCTTAATCTACTGATACAAGTTTGGCGGTTTTACCAGACATCCATCTTTTGAATGATACATGGAACATACTCTCCCATATATTTCCCTATGAATATGAAAAATCATTCAAACAATCCTAGTTCATCTTTTCTTTGTTAGTCATTCACATTTTGCTGACTTGATTAAAATCCTTTAGTATCTTCTGTACTTGGCAACAATTTAATGATAATGCATGTGTATCATTTCTCTCTCAACTGTTTACTAGTGTATCCATGTGTCTGAGTGCAAAGATTTTAAATTCCAATAATACTAGTATTTTCTGATGAAAACATATAATTACCTTGATGACACAGGTAAAAAAGATTGAAATCCGGTATGACAGAACATCCAAACAAGTTGATGTTCAGGTACTAAAAGAAACTCTTTGGGAGTCTCTGCAACAATCACAAGTGCATTCGGTTCGAGTAAGCTAATTTTTCTTATATTCAACAATTGTGTATATGTGGCATCAATTTTTTATATCTAATTCAAGCTCTTGCGATATAAAGAATTCAATTTTAATGATATGCCATGCAAAAGTGATACTACGGTCTATTAAGTTAAGAATAAATACTGAAAAGCATTGAGATGAACAAGTTTGAGAAAACAGTATTGCAGCAATTTGCTGCAGTGACGTGAGCTAATATGCTGTTTTCTGAAAGCAGTTTTATTATGAGAAGTCACTCGGTCTCTAATATGACATGCTATGACACAAAGGCTTTCTCCCTTATTTTTCTTTCCACGGATTTTTAGTTACTGTTTCATGTTAGATATCAGTTTGTTGCTTCTGATATCTCTGTCATGTTGTTGTCGTCGTCTTTTTTTTACAATGTATTTTGTATCATAGGTACCACAATTTTGATATCAGCGTGTTGCTTCTGATATCTCTATCATGTTACCATTGTCTTGTTTTCCAGCTCTTCCTTCGCTAGATAACGTGCAAAACTCTGTATTGTTAATTTTTTTCTGGAAACAATATCTTTCAAGCACACCTTGGCTACTTTTCCTGATGACTGCAGGGCAGCTGCATCACTCAAGGACATCTCACCACACTTATGTTTTATATCTTTGCTGCACCTAGCGAATGAGCACGGACTGAGTATCGAGGGCTGTGAAAGTTTGGATGATTTGAGAATCTACCTTCCACAATGGCGATGGTTTGATAAAAGAATCATCCACCTTTCCTTGCATTCACATCTTGTGATCTTGACGGGATTCACAGAAACAGCAGCTTGATGCTCCTATGATGTGTTACCCTGTATGATTGATAACACAAAAGACTAGCATAGTGTATGCCTCCTTTTGGCTCGAGTATATACAGTCATATCATAATTTGTAATTAAGACAAGGGGCATTCAAGCAATCAAGCACATTATGATAATTTGGTGACCGTGTTACTGGCTTATTGCAGACTGAACTTCTTACTTTCTTAGTGGCCGTTTGGGGTTCCTTAAACTTAAAATAAGTAGCTTATTTTATTTTTATTTTTTACATATTTTCATAATTTTTTTAAAGATAAATATTTGTTTTAGAATTTTAAAATCAAATATGAACTTAATTATTTCCGGAAATAAGGGCTTATTTCTGGAAAGTACATACATCCCTACTTTTTTCCGGAAATAAAGGCTTATTTCCGGAAATAAGTGTTAGCCAAACAGGCCCTTAGTCTCTACTCTCCAGATTCAGATGGTTACATACACGTAACAAATTTGTCCTGTATAAAAGAAAGACAATACACGAACTCACAATCATTACACGTTTCATAATAACATGTGTATGTTTTGATAGGGTGACTTGAGTGGGAACAGTGACTTGGATAGCTGGATGAGAAGTTGAGACTTCTGTTGGTTCTGGTGGAAAAGCATCACAGCAACTTTCACACTTGTGTACAACTTAAAATGGATTTTTTGTTGTGATGTTTATATTGGCTCAAACAAATCAAGGCAAATCACTCCGTGGTATACACAAAAAAACACAAAAGTACAGATACAAACTGCAAAATAATAGTCCCTGTCCATTGCAATAGTTGTCGGTCATACATATATTCAGCAAAATCCCAGAATGGTTTTGAATCCAGTGAATTAAACTGAAATATTTCTAATTAAAAATCATACAATGAGGTGCCTCAACAAAAGACTGTAGAATAGAAAAGTAGCAGCAACCTGTGCTTCTTTGCACAGATAATCCTGCCCGAATCAGAAATTTGTAGAAGAACCTTTTATGCTGAAAACAGTATCAACTTGCTAGCAAAAAAGTGTTATACTTTGAGACGAGAATTGATAACTTTGAAGATTACAAAACTCAAGCAGTTCTATATGATAGATGTAAGCGTTTTAAATAAACTGTACATTTTATTGAGCTTGGACGCTTGACTTGGCGACACCCTCTTTCCAGCCTTTTTGACGGGCCCTCAGCTCCCACATTGAAGTCAGTTTCTTTTGTTTCAATAGAGAAGCTTCAGACTTTGCCCTGGCTTCTTCACATGTTTCCATTCCTGAATTACACTTGTCTGCTTCCTTTTGATATTGGGATGTNTTAAAAAGAAAAGCGAGTATAATTAGCAAGAAAAATAAACACAAAGCACGAACACATTAGGTTTTGCCATTAAGGTTTCAGCCATCCTACACCCTACTATCATTCCTTCTGTCACCTTAGATGTCCCCATTTAGAATTAAGAAGTGCCCTCTGCTCTGAGATGGCGTTGAGTCTTTAGTGAAGGCATTGCTTAAGCCAACTCCGGAAGAGAGCCTTTTTCTAAAACTAGCTCTAACTTTCCTTTTATTTCACAAGATCAAACAGTAACATCGTAAAAACATATTGGATGCATGATGTGAAGATCATAATTTCTTATAATTAAAGATGAAAATAAGTTTTAGCCTTCGCAGTTGATCTTGAGTGGGCGGGAGAAGATGAGCCAAAATTGGCAAGACTAGGATGTATGACGGTTTACGACTGTCTTACTAATTTGGTTTATAAATAGTCATGTGTCAGTGTTAGTATTTTTGGTAATGAAGGGGCAATCATGAAAACAACTTAAAAACACACCTGAGATATCATATCTTTAATTTGTTTCATGTGATCAGAAACACGTGGCTGGTGCGTAGGAGGCAAGCACTGAAGATCAGCCATGTCAATCAAATATTCTTGGCAAAATTCATCACTCAAAGATATGGGATCCACCCCCCTCTCATTTGCTCTTTTGATAATCTGCAGAGGTCAAAGATTCGCAAATCTGTTGTAACTAACAATATTACAATCATTTAAACCAACACGATCACATTTCTTCATCTAAGTCTCAAAGGAAAAATAAATCTTTTCCACCCTTTCTCTACATAGGATCATGCATACATACCAGACCTTTTGGAAAGGTAAATAACATATATATTTATCAATAAGGCGAAAATATATAATAAACTTCACATTAGACAACCAAATCAGCAATGTGTACAAAGAAGCAATGATTTTGAGACCAATGCTCATAATTATTCATTTCTAACATACAAAGTTTCTTAGAAATAATTTGGATGTTTTGCACTTACTTTGCTATATGTTTCTGGTAACACGTCACCTCTAAAAATTTTCAATAAAATTATACCACAGGCTTCCGATTAGAAGTATACTTCTGCAAATTATTTAGTTATTGATGTATCCTCAGTATAAAAGGAATATATCTAAGATAGGAAAAATAAACAAGCAATGTCTATGTCTATCTCTATCTTCATGATAGTTCTCTATTGTTTTTATACCTATTTATGAGCTTGTTAACTGTACACATTACCTATATTCTACCTATATTCAATTCAGGGATTCACATCTGTCAGTAAACACAAATTATATTCATAATTCCAATCTTCATCGGATTAAAAAAATTGGTCTAACAACATGATATGGACTATTGATTCCTTTTACGGTTCAACCTATTTGATTATCCTAATAGTGAGTAGATGATAAAAAATTCTTCACGAATCAAGTAGCACACTTTAGCTGATACTTATGTCAAATAATACCCGAGTAAACAGAAATACTTGTAACAGAACTCAGAAACCATATTTCATTTAATCATGATCCCTCATTCAAGAGCTTATTTATGTAATTTACTTATTATATGCTCAAAAAAATTATATATACATCAACTGTGAATAATGAGAAATATTCTGAGTTACAGCTAGTCTCCTTGTGAAGTCAACAAAAGTGTTATTTCAGTAGGATCACAACAACACATCCAAAATGATATCACTTCAAGTCTTCAACACTTTATTAAAATAGGTATCAGATTATCATCAAATGCATATGCTATATTAAAAAATCTCAAATTGACATAAAACAAGATGCCCCAAATATCTTAACCCTTGCGCATTATGGAACATTTTATCATAACTGCCTTGAAAGTTTAAAACAAGCTCTTAGACGAGTAGGAGACGCACCAANATAGGAACTTAAGAGCTACAACAAATAAGTTGTTTGTTCAGTTGTCGAAAACTGCATTTGAATCCGAACAACATGATCAATTAAATACATTACCCTCTCAGATTACTATTCGAGATCCTAACATATACTTATCAAATACGAAACCATAAAACAGAAAATCAAATAACACAATCAACACATGAAATTACACACACAAGTCCAAATTACAATAAAGTTAGAATCTTTATGACCTGAAGAGGATATCGAAAGCGACATAAGCTCTGGCGTGGCCGATATGACTATAATCATAGGCGGTGACGCCGCACACATACATCCCCACCTTGCCGGCAACTTTGGGCTTAAACAACTGCTTTTGCTTAGTTAAGCTGTTGTACACAACCAACTCACCTCTCTCTTTCTCCATTTCTCGCCGATTGTTTGATCTCTATGTCCTATTAAATCCTAGATATACGTATATGTTTGTGTATGTATAGATGGAGCTTTATTCATTTGAATTTGGGAAGTTACGGGAGAAAATGACTAACCGGCGTACCCAGCCTTAAATATAGCAATCCAAAACTATATCGCGTAGCGTTCTGTGAAAACAAATTCTCCTCGAAACACTATTTTAAATTTCGTTTTGGGTCCAGAATCCAAGATAAAGTAGTGTTTTTTTCGGAAAAAAATTAAAAAAGTGCAAAACACTACACAAAATAGCGTTTCCCCCCGAAAAAAATTAAAAAAATGCAAAACGCTACTAGTTTCACCATTTTTCCATCACGCCACACCATGTAGCATTTTGGAGTGCTATTTATGGTCATTGTTACGAGTTGCGTCATTTATGATATTTTCTCCCCAAATTGTGACATACAGGGCCTTTTCTCGGATGATATTGAATTTTACTTTTAGCTAGACCGTGTGGAGATTTTTCTGTTAATTTTTTAAAAAAAAAACATCAAAACGCTATACCGTATTGAGTTTTAGTTTAAAACGCGACTTTAAGTCACGTTCCTATCAAAAATTATAAATAATAATAATAATAATAATAATAATCAAAACGCTACATTAAGCTTGGTTTAACAACAAAACGCTACTTGATGTTGTGTTCAGGATGAAAACGTAACTTTTAACCGACGCTTTTGTGAAATATTAAAAAAAAACGCTACATCAAGTTCTGTTTCAGCCAAAAACACAACACAAACTCACGATTTTGCCAAGAAAACTCCACATGAAATAACGTTTTGGAGCTCCACAAACATATTCTATCAGAACTTACTGCCCAAAACACAACACAAATATGCATTACATAATAAAAACACAACATCCCAAATAAAATCCCAACACAACAATACATACATCTATAAATCTACATGCATCACATAATTACCTCTAGAATATGACTAAATCCTAGAATATTACCTCTATATTCATGGTTGCTAGAATTGGGAAGCGTAATCAAGACCACAGTAATCAATCTCGAGAACTTGAGTAGAAGAGTAGAGAGCTGTGTAGCAGAGAGGTATGTGTAGGCTGTGTGTTATGTTTGGTGTGAGTTGTGTTTTAATTTTAAATAATGGCGCGAGACGAAGTAGCGTCTGAAGCTAAAAAATAAAACTCTACATTATATAGCATGTTGAAGTGACATTTTGGGTCATCTATCTCATTAGTGACATTATGGCATTATGTTACTAAATGGTGACATTTTGGACCATTTCTCTGTATAATTTTATTCGATCTAGTAGATATTAATAGATACATCTCGGTCCCAATTTATTTATTATATTTAATTTTTTATAAGTAAAAAAATTAAAACTTTATAATTTTAAAAAATTGAAAATTATATTTTAAAATAAATTACATATATTTTTTAATAATACATTTTTATAATTTTTTTCAATTATATAATATATTTAATTTTCAAACAAAGTTGAATCAATTTAACCGCAAAATATCAAACAGGACATATAATTTGAGATATATATAGGAATTATTTTTATAATCATGCAGTCAAACAATGTAATACATGTCAGTTTAAAAAATATATATAGTTACATTGCTCCGTTATATTAAAACAAACGAAACTCTTGGTCGTGCAGGCAATCACTACATGTTTTTGAGTATAATCATGCAGTCAAACAATGTAATACATGTCAGTTTAAAAAATATATATAGTTACATTGCTCCGTTATATTAAAACAAACGAAACTCTTGGTCGTGCAGGCAATCACTACATGTTTTTGAGTATAATCATGCAGTCAAACAATGTAATACATGTCAGTTTAAAAAATATATATAGTTACATTGCTCCGTTATATTAAAACAAACGAAACTCTTGGTCGTGCAGGCAATCACTACATGTTTTTGAGTATAATCATGCAGTCAAACAATGTAATACATGTCAGTTTAAAAAATATATATAGTTACATTGCTCCGTTATATTAAAACAAACGAAACTCTTGGTCGTGCAGGCAATCACTACATGTTTTTGAGTATAATCATGCAGTCAAACAATGTAATACATGTCAGTTTAAAAAATATATATAGTTACATTGCTCCGTTATATTAAAACAAACGAAACTCTTGGTCGTGCAGGCAATCACTACATGTTTTTGAGTATAATCATGCAGTCAAACAATGTAATACATGTCAGTTTAAAAAATATATATAGTTACATTGCTCCGTTATATTAAAACAAACGAAACTCTTGGTCGTGCAGGCAATCACTACATGTTTTTGAGTATGATTGTTTAGTGGCAGTGCAGGCAATCAGAAGTAAGCAGCAATGTCATCTCCTTTTGGTCGTATTGGAGAAGACGGTAGAGATATGATTCGAAAATATAACACAATTGAGGTGTTCTTTATTAAACGGTCTGCTAATATGGCAGCTCATGAGCTAGCTAGAGAGTCATATTCTTATCCAAATCGCGTTTTCGATAGGAGTTCTGTTCCTATTGAAGTTCATTTTACTTTGGAAGTTGATTCAGGAAATTAATAAAAATTAGCTTTTGTTCGTCAAAAAAAAAAACGAAACTCTTGTATTTATTGTCTTAGTAAAATTTTAGAAAACGTTAATTAACTACAAAATTTACATTCTTTGAATTTTAACCATTTATTCGAAAACTCATATTTTGAAATTATGGATTTAATCAAATAAAATATTTAGATAATCAAGGGAATTTGAATTTGACTTTCATTTAAATTCTAAAACATTTAAATATAAATATAAATTTAAGATTTTACAACGACAACTAAATTTCTATCATTTAATATCCATCATTTTGAAAGATTTATATTATTTCTTAAACACGATATAAATCTAATTAATACAGGTAAATAGGTAATACAGGATTGCATAATTAAAATCATGCCCCATACAGTACTGTGTTTGACACCTATAAAGTGCTAGTAAAAACTGATAATCAATAGGGCAAGTATTGTAAACCTTGATCCTGGAAAGTATCTGCACAGTGTTATCTCATGAAACATCCCTAAACAGAATGCAGCAAGGAAATGATAATACACATACCGATTCAATTCATATAGGGATGACAACCCAGGAATCACTAGCTGTGCAATAGAGTACAAGCAACTAACATGCCCTATCCTCAGTTTCACCTATATTTTCATACACATATTATACAATGGGTAAGAATGTAAGATATCGTTTCCACCTCACAAGGAAACACAATTTAGTAACCTTGCATTTTAATTTTCACACAAGTTAATATTTTTTCTCAATACCGTACAGTTTCCATTCTTGTAAGAATCACCATTATATTAATCACAAGTTAATGTCATTCTCTATTCCTGGTTTTCAGAACCTGCAGTAGCATCTCGCTCAGAGCTTCGCCTCTTCTTTCTCCCATCTCCATGTCTCGACCTCCTTGGCGCCTCATCCTCGCTATCACTTTCATTATTTTTGAAGCTATTTCCAGCATCTATATGATCTTCTTGTTGGGCATTTATTCTTTGCTGATGCTGTGAAACATCATCCTGCCCACCCGAGCCTGCCACATCTAAACCCTTGCCTTGATCTGAGCCTGCACTATATCTATCGCTCCTATCATTTGATGTTGCCTTCTGATCCCTCTTACCCCTGTTTGAGGTCTGAGACTGAGCATGAGGGTACATGGGAAGCATGTCTCCAGGACGAGCAGCTCTTCCTGCGGGTCCACCTCCCAAGAAAGGAGCTCTTCCAGGACCCATCATCATTCCAAATCCACCTGGAAAGTTTCCGGGATGAGAAGGACGGCCTTGAAACATCATGCCTCCAGGGCCAGCAAAATCACCAGAGAATCTAGGGCCAAATGGACCAAAACCACGGGGTCCCATATTAAAAATATCTGGCACAGGAAAACCATCAGGCCCGTAAGAAAATCCATCAGGCCCCATCATGACGGGAGGAAAACCACGCATTCCAGGCATTGGTCTGCCACCTCGTGCTAGAGGCATGTTAGGAGGCCACATCATGCCCCTCCCCCTACCTCTACCTTGCCCTGCCATTGGAAATCCCTGGCTAAAGCTCTGATCCTCTTCATCGCTTTCTTCTTCTTCCTCCTCTTCGTTGTCCTCAAATGGAACAATATCTTGATTTTCAGTACCGTCCTCGGGGTTAACTCCCTTGGCCTTCTCCTCCTCTCGTCTCGACTCTGCTGCAAGTGAAATTTCCTGCAACAAAAAAATTCTTCTAAATCATTTTACATGTTCTCGTATAATACTAGCTAGCAAACTCTGAAGTGAAATCAATATGAAATTTGACAATATGTTGCCATCACCATTGAGTTAACAGTTACACAAAAAATTTGAGCTCTCACACTGAAATCTAAACTATATTAAACCGTTTTCGTTTATTTTTTTGTTCTAGGAAAAAAAGATAGTCATCTAGAGCAATAATCCATTAGCATAAACAAACAATGTATACAACATTTGATGTGGGATAATATATAATTATATATACACGTACAGTACACAGTTCACATCCAGATAGCAATTATGCACTTATGCTTCACGCCTCCAATATGAAAATTAGAAACATTATGTTTCTACCATAATAATATAATTTTTTATCTTATTATTTCTCTACTTATGTTTATGTTCACAGTTCTTTGAAAAGGTCAATAAGTAATAAAATACAAGTACCATCAGTTCACTGTCTGGCTCAAGATAAAGCAGGGAAGCCAACTGCTCCCCAATTGAGGGCTCCAGCTCTTGGCAGTCTCTGCTGATCTGCAATCACATGATCAACGCCACAATATTAAGAATCTGTTTGGGTAGCATGACGCTCAGATTAGGCTTACCATAATCGTCTTCCAAAATACAGGAAGTTAAAAGATTAACTGAACAATATATTTAACGAGGTACATAATACATTTTCTATGTCTTAAAACTTTTTTCATCTTGCATTACAGTATTAGAGACGTGCATCATAGGTGCCTAATTGCCTATCCATCAACATATAATAGTTTTTATATATGCAGTAGTCAGTTGATTATTACATTATTTGCAATCAACTAACCAATGAAGATCACACAATGCATCCACACAAATTTATTCTAATAATGTCATATTACACCATTCTTTCGAATAACGACCAAATACTCCCATATTACTACTGCCTCCAGAAAAAACAAGTGTCAATGAACATGAAGCAGCAGGGGATCCTGAATGTTTTAATTTAAATATATTTTTTATTGAAAATATTATTTCAGGTCCTTCAACTAAGGTTCCAACACGGAAACAGTCATATAACACTGGCTTTAGATTTAGGCTATTACATAATACATGCAAGCTAAGATTTTTTTTTGTATTTGTGCTAAGTTACAAGCTAAGAACTTTGCATACAAAGAGATTAACTCCGTTTGGGATTGTTGTTGTTGTGATGCAGGAGAAAGTGCTGTTAGAAAAATAAAATAGTTGTTTGGTAATATTTTTGATATGTGCATGTTTTAAGATATAATATACAAAAACAATATTTTTGGGGAGGCTTGATAGCAAAACATGTAGTGTTTCCCGCAAAAGCTGAAAAGCAACTTTTTTCAAAAGCACGGGGACCTGCTTTTTCTAACCGCGACTTTTAACACAAAAACACTTTTCCAAAAATCGGCTTATAAATTTTACCAAACAATTTGTTACCTGCTTTGCTTTTCAGCTAAAAGTTGTTCTTGCTGTCTGCAACAACAATACCAAATAAGGCCTAAATAGTTGTACTTGGCAATTAACTCGAATGCAAATACATTTTATTACTTACAATTGATTATTCAACGAATAAATGATACACACACCGGATCTAGCACAAAAAAGGCCTAATGTCCTATTCACCGAAACATCATGGAGTACATTAAATGAAAATTTAAACCTTCTTCAAGATAATGCTAACTTCATTAAATTAATTATGTACT
This sequence comes from Oenanthe javanica, assembly GCA_008931105.1. Lineage (NCBI taxonomy): Eukaryota > Viridiplantae > Streptophyta > Magnoliopsida > Apiales > Apiaceae > Oenanthe > Oenanthe javanica. Next base: position 64,619 of record QRFB01001090.1, read on the forward strand.
TCTCATCGTACCCTCTACCGGTGACACTAATGTTATATTTGGTTGGGATGAATGAAATTGGAGGTAATGGAATGAAATTTGAACTATAATATGAGTAAATGTTTAAAAATTTCATTCATACCTCCATTCCATTCCTAACAATATAAACTAGAGCTCAAACTACCAATTTGAGAAGGAATGCTCCATTCTTCATCATACCCATTTTCTTCACATTTCTTATCATAACAAATTTGTACTCTCAATTTTTTTTCCAAATAATTCCTTTAGCTCTATTGTCTCCCATTAATTTCACCTATTTCATTCCATTCCTTTCTCTCCAACCAAATACAACATAATGCTCTCTTAGGTTAGTTGGAATGGAATGGTAGGAAATAAATGAAAAATCATAAATGTGAAGAAAAGTACAGGTAGGTCGGAAGGATGGAAGAGGTGAAAGTGAGAAAATGATACAATGTAATTTTTGTGATGAGTGAGAGGAATGGCCATTTATTTTAAACCGGAAGAAATGTAGGTTAGGCTAGTTTGATGAAATGGAATGAGATAAGCAATGAATCCACGAGAATTCATTACATAGTTAATATGATATTCCAACTCCGCCCCCCGTTTCATGCCATCCAAACAAGGACAACCCCTATATTTTTAACAGAAAATATATATCTTCTGCAATCATTACTGCTAGCCATTTATGAGTCCACTAGCTTTTTACCCTTTAAACTGACAATTATTAACCCTGCAACTGCCTTCTTAATTCTGCCTACTTTAAATCACTTTTAGGCTTTAGCATTGTACCTCATGGGAGTGTTTTTTCAATAAAAGGTTCAAGAAATAGCGCATAAAGAGTTATTTNCAGTGTTTTCTCAATAAAAGGTTCAAGAAATAGCGCATATAGAATTTTTTTAAGGAAAAAATTGTCAAGAGCTGTTCTTTGAAGTGAGTTTACTTGTAATGTATTTGAGAAATTGACAACTGTCAGTTTTGACAAAAATAACATTCGTAATTGATTAACTGTAGTGAACTCCTCCAAAATGGGGCTTCTGCACACATGCAGTCAGATGGCACTATCCTGTATTCCTGAGTGTAATGTATGCACTGTAGGTCGATAAGTACACCAAGTAAGCTAGTAATTTGAAAGCAAGTTGTCCTTGTGCTCCTTGAATAAGTTCCTGAAACAACTAGCATTTACAATTCCCCGCTTCCTCTCTCTACTACTTTGTATAATGATTCCTAACTGTACTTACTCTATCATGTTATAAGACAGCTTATTGTTGTGTACAGGAGGCTATTAGGCTAACTACCCAATGTTATTCTTGCAGTAATTCTGGGAAGGTAGACGAGGGCAGAGGAATATCTTTGTAACTTACAACTTCTAGAATAACAGTCTTATGCCTGTCTTTATCCATCACACTGGTATTCTGGAATTCAATCAGCATAACTGCATAAGAAAAAAGACTAGAGCTCCTAAAAATTACTATACTGTTAGAGATAGAGCTATACGTTTCCTCTCAAAAACTCGACAAAACTTTTGGAATGTACTATAGTTAACACAAGACTACAAAAGAAAATCAATCGAGTTGATTTTACTGGAAATATCATAAGAACAATGCTTACCTTGACTGGTAAGTTCTCATTGTATGGATTCCTCAAATGGCGTGTTTTGTGGAAGGATAGTTCACAAAGCTGTATATATAAGACATTACAATCATCATCGATACAATAGTATATATAGACATGTAGTATAATCATAAATGCACTGTAGAGTAAACATGATACAGACAATGTATGCCTCAGCAGATCACTCCTTGCATAAACATCCAATAAGTCAATAACATATGCAACCATATGTTAAAGAAGAGCGATAACTTGACAACAGAAAAAAATGAGAGAGATAAAGGCAGGGATGGAACCAAGAATATATTTGGAGGGGCTATTTTGGGTATACGTGGTTTTGGGGGAAGCAAACAACAAATTGTAAATATATATTATAAAAGATGAGGTTATCATTTCCCATGGTTTTGAGGACCACTGCCCTACATTTCCCAAATTGTAAATATAATATTTCTTCTGATTTTTTTTTACGAAGACTATTCCCTACATGCATTCTAATCTTTTTCTTCAACAATAAAATTTTCTCTTATCTAACTTATATCCGAGGACAGTGCCAATAGAATTAGTAAGTATCTAGTGGTGAAATAAGTGAATCATTGGTTGCTACCGCTTACTACATAAAAGGAACATAGTTAACCAGCAAAAGTTTTCCAGCGCAGAAAATATTATAAGGAGAAAGGAACTGAAGATTCGAGATTCACATTCCATGTACTACACAAAGTTTATGAAAAGAAAATGAAATATAGAGCCTGATACTTACAAGAGAAAATATTTATCATCTTGATTTTAAAGATAACAAATCATAAATAATAGATTATCACATGTTTTTCAGTAATCTTACTTTTATATATATCGAGATCATACATATACTATTATACTTTGTGAAATACTCAGAATAAATATTAGAAGTTATATTAAAATTTTAAAACTAATATGTAGGCCTACAAATTAACATATCATAGACTGAAATGTATTCAAGCTTATGGTAATTCCTGACCACGCATCACCAAAGCCCCTAGCATGTGTACAAGCTTACATTTCTAAAGCCAGATATTTATGGCCCAACTTGCTCGTGTCGAAGGCTTGTGTTATATGCCAGTTTGAGGACACTAGGTAAAAAGGAGACAAATAATTTGATCTTATTACTCAAAAACACAGTTGACTATTGCTGAGAAGGGAGAAGAAAAAGACGAACTGCTTTAGCATTTCAACACACACACACACACATGTTCAAATTGTCTCTACCTCCCAAAAACAGATGCATCACAACGTTCACTGGGGTGTAAGTTACTAGCCAATAAGTGACGCAGACAGTACAGTTCAGATTAACGTATAGCAGTCCAGAGCAATTAAATCAGTACACAAACCCCGTACCTTTAACCATTTAACCGAGAAATTTCTTCCATAATGGGCCGTTCCGTGGGCATACTTCCAATTTCCGCCCACAATAGACCCACCGATTTTAGATGTCATCTTTGCACAGCCCTAGAAAACCAAAAAATAAATTAATCCAGAAATTTTATATAAGACAGCTGCCTGTTATAAAAGAAAGTTCTTACAAGGAAAAGAAATGTACCAGTGTGGATACNTAAGACAGCTGCCTGTTATAAAATAAAGTTCTTCCAAGGAAAAGAAATGTACCAGTGTGGATACTTATAAAAATTAAACTCATATTGATCTGTTGTGCGATTAGCACAACTTTGCTGAGGGGTAAGTCTTGAACCCACCTGGAAATGTCGAGTCCTGTTCACTGAAAATATCAGAACAACATTTTCCACCGAATCAAAAGCTTCATTAAGTTTAGCTTCATTGCTCCTCTGCGTAGCCCAAACTCCTTGTTGCACAGACAATTCAAAATTCTCTCGATTGCAACTTTTGACAACAAAATACCTAGTTTTTCAAATGGACAATGAGTATTGAAACCAACAAAAATCCAAATGAACTACAGATAAGAGACAAAATAAGCAGTAAGTGATTATTTAGAAAATACACTTGATAGATGTCCAACACTTTTGGGATTAGATTCCTTTGGGGGGGAGGGGGGGATCTATTTCCGATCATAATTTCTGTAACTAACAACCACAATCACTAGTTCCTTCTGATCTAACTATATCCTATATATAATAAGCTAAAAGAGAATCTTTGGTTGTCTGTCGACACGGGCACTCGACTTCTGTGCTAGGAAAGGTCTAGAATTCGGATCTTGGCAACAATTTTTTTATTTATTAATATTAAGTTCTAGGGTTCGATACTTGTAAATGTAGATCATATATTCTCATAGATAAAGATTAGTAACTTTATTTTTGCCAATAACTATAAGGCACTAGGTTTAGCTACTTTACAATTCAGTTACCGGAACTAGAGGAATGTAAGAGAATGATTGTTTAACTTAGGTCGTAGTTTGGTCAATTTGACCATTATTTCAGGCTAAGTTTCCTAAGAAGGNATTTATTTTTGCCAATAACTATAAGGCACTAGGTTTAGCTACTTTACAATTCAGTTACCAGAACTAGAGGAATGTAAGAGAATGATTGTTTAACTTAGGTCGTAGTTTGGTCAATTTGACCATTATTTCAGGCTAAGTTTCCTAAGAAGGGAGTAGAAAAGCTACTCAGTAATTAGAAGTATTAATCTTCTACCTTTAGCCTTTCATCCCAAGCCTACATGTCGCATATAATATTAGAACCCTTTCAGCCATACAAGCTATCCAATGAAATGAAAAGTTAAACTCGCAAAATCTACAATCAGCCACTTAGAAAGGTGCTGTCTTATATGCAATATCTTCTTTTCTGATAGCTGCTACTCCAAGTAATCAGGAAATTACTGAGTTGATTGAGTACTGGTCGCCACTGAGCCAAGCCAATGATCCGAGGGAAAAGCGAAAGGGATCGAGGCTGGCATCATAGGCAAAATGGCTGTGAGGAAGCTTCAACGTAATTGAAGCTCATGCAACATGAAGCGGGAATGAGTAACCAAGGGAGGGTATGGGTGTTATGACTGGATATTACCCGACTAACATTAACAAAGAAGAACTGCACGAAGCTAATAAAAATTAAGATCCAGATCAAAAATGATATCAATTAAATCCAAGTACCACATTCTACAGCAATGTAGCTTCTATGGAGAAAAAACATAGCAGAAATAAAAGAAAAAAGTGCTACAACTTACAAGGATAAAACCTTGACTTCTGCAGATAAACAAGTCTCTATAGGCTGCAACAAGACATATAAAACCCACTGTGCATGCAAGAATTTACAGTCTTGTTTATTGTAATTTAAGACTTCATTTCAATTAAAATATTGAGCATATAACAGCTAAATAGATTATTCTGTCCAAAATAAAATCAGTATTTCTAATAAAGTTTAGCATATAATAAATTGAAAGAGAGAAAGAGAAAAAAGACCATGATATATGGAAAAATTATGATACTATTTTAACAGTACACATCTCAATTACCATATTTGCAGTGCCCAAAATCAACATTTTCTGATATAACTTAAGTTTTATTCCAATCAAATACTTAAATAATTTAAACATACAAAACTGAAATTTCCATATATGCTCTTCAGTCAAAAATTATTATCAAGGTCAAATGTAAACAAGCCACAATACCAGAATGAACTAAAACATCCTCCTCCACAATGAAGGCCGATGAACAAAGAAAACATGGAATTAGAATATTTAATAAATAGCATCAGTATATAACAAAATGTGTTGAAACATAACAACTTATTCAATTAGACCCCCACAAATAACATTACAAATAATATATTAGATAGATCTTTCGAATGATGTTCATATTTAAATACAATAAGCGATTTACAAGACCTGATTCAAAACCTATGAACTCTGAACGAACCTAGATATTCCTTGAGGCAGGGGAATAGCAGATCCGCTAGCTTGATTTTGCTGGCCACTAGGAAGATTCTGGACTTGGGCCTGGATGACTGGTTGCTGGGTCTTTTGCTGTTGCTGCTGGTGCACATTGGGTGACTCGGTTGTAGATTTCATTACTTGATTAACACCATTAGCACCCGGCGGAACCTGAGGTCTTTCTGCATGTTGAGTATGATTAGGGTTACGATTTTGATAAAATCTGTTCGAGTTATTGTAACTGTGTGACGTCAGTTGCTGAATTTTTTGAAGTACTTCTTCCACCGGAGGTGGAGGCCCTGGCAGCTTTGCATGCCTATAGCGACAATCGGGACCATTCGGACAGAATCCCAACTTATACCTGCGCCAACATAAAACTCTACATCAATAAACTCCTAACAAATTATTGATCCAATAAGATATCAAACAATTTTCACGACCTCGCATAATGCCAACTAACTAACATTCATCAATACATACTATTTAACAAATATCATCTATCATATTATCACATAAGTTACAAAATGAAGACAACAAAAATGCCTCCAAGCAGGCAACATCAAGATGTAACACCTAAGCCTCGTCTTAATTTAGCCTTAATTATTACAAGTTTCCAATTCCAATATATCCCCTCATAGAGAATTATACATTGTTACACCCTTTAGGCCTTTACCACATAAAACCATTATAATTCACATCGAAAACTTCATCCTCCTCCAAAGTACTCACATTCAATATATAAAAATAGATTTCAATTCAATACCACAATTGCAACTTAATTCATAACATATAGCATTGCTCATTCCAACACTCTAATGTCAATTATTAATCAAAATCACGACATTATAAAAACAACAAAGGTCGTAAATTCATCGAAACATAAACATATAATCAACGAAACTAAATTGAAAGTGAAATTGAGCTACACATACATATTACACTCTTTGATATCTTCATTAGTATGCTTATAAACACAATCCTGCTCCCGACACTCTCCGTAAAGTCGAAAAAATCGACAAATCGGCATCCGAGACTTATCATACTGGTGCAAAAACCCACAGGCTTCACCTTTCATACACAAACTTCGAAGCCAGTGCCTGCACACTGTCTGCCGGTAACTCCGCCGGCCTGAGAAGTTCGCCGGCGGCGCTTGATCGGGAACATCCGCCGGCGGCACAGAGTGGAGTGTGTTCGCGGCGGAAACAGCGGGGAGTGAAGGAGGGTGGTGGATGATTGGGACGGATGCGGTGGGTTGGGTGGGGCCGGAGTCGAGTCCGCCCTCGAAATCGAAGCTCAGGCCGCCTTCGCCGTCGTCCATTGCCGGAAATGTATGTATGTATATGTGTGTAATTTAGGGCTTTGTTTGGGAGGAGAGGTTTTTGTTGGATTGGATTCGTAAATAAGAAAAGGTTATTAGTACTTTTGTCACTAAAGTTTACGCTTATAAACTCATAAAAGATTAAAGCTTGAATTTAGACGGTTTAATCATCTACGGAGTATATTATGGTAATATGAAATCTCTTATCAAATTATAAATTATATGTTTTTTTTTACCTAATTTGGCTTATAACCTTGAAAATGAGTATTTGTTTTAAACAATCTCGGATCAGTCAGAGTCGATTTAGAACATGTGACTACAGATGCATTACCACTTGGACAGTTGGACTATCCAATCGTGCTCAAATATTCAATATGCTTTTTTAAATAATAAATGTTCAATATGATTTTTTAAATAATAAATATTCAAATATGTAGATGTTTGTCCCTATTTGTACTCCTTTATTAGGCAATTTCCCCGAGCTTCGTCGGAAACTGAGGCCCGTAGGCTTCCTATTCTTGTTTTATCGTCCGTATACCATTTTTTACGATATTTAGACTCATAATCAATCCATAAAGACGTTTTTGTTTTTGATTTGGGGGTTTCGGCCCCTCTCGATCTTTTTCGGTTGGGGTTCTGAATTGAAGTATGAAGGTGGGGCAGATAATTGGACTATTAAATGCAAATGTGGAACAAATACCTCTACGTGTGATTCGTTGAGACATAAATTTTACCCTTTTGGTATGAATAGTTTATCGGTCTGGACGTGGATGCGCTTGGTCACCTCTAGTTTGATTACGAAAATCGGCTATTCGACGAGGCAACAACTCATCATTAGCTTAAAGTGGAATATAATGACTGGCTTTCCGGAAAAGAAGACGAAACCCGCTTTATCGATATGGAAAGAACCGCTATCTTACTACTTTTTTTGCTTCTCGGTTCCTTCTTATCCTTCTTCCATAACCTGAGTAATTATGAATTTCTAACCACATTCTCCATATGGCCCGGAAAATACGGCATGACATTAGATGAAAAAATGATTCACACCCGAGATCTTTCTACAAATAGTAGTGGATTCTTTTATATGTTTATAATAATTGAGTAAATATTAAGATTTTCTTATATGTTACCTAAATATTTAAAATAAGACATCAGAAATAAAAATAATAATTTATTATAAAATTCATTCTTGTTGTATAGAGGTATTTAAATTTTTATTATGAAAAAAATTCCATTAATTTATTTAATAATAATAAATATATATTATTATTTAAGACTTTAAGATACTTCAAGATTAGTATAATTTTATTACTCACTCTGTCCCATAAATTTTGTCTTTATTTGACTTTTTCAAAGTCAAATTAATCAATTTTGATCAATAAATAATAATATATTAAATAATAATATATNAAACGAGTCAAGAATGAAACTACATGTTGTTTCCTAGTTTGAACAAGTCAAGAATGAAGCCTCAAA
>QRFB01001091.1:0-26858 GCA_008931105.1 Oenanthe javanica
GTCCTGTTCTAGTGTTGAGTTATCATGATTACTATACATACAGCTTTGTAATCACCAACAGGATTGTCCTCAATGACTCTTTTGGAGACAATCAGGCCTAGAAAATTTCCAGATCCTACACCAAAGGCACACTTGGCCGGGTTTAACATCATCTTATGGGTTCTCAGAACTTCAAATGCCTCTTTCAGGTGTTCAAGATGATCGGCCTTGTCTAGGCTTTTGACTAACATGTCGTCAACATAGACTTCCATGGTCTTACCGATAAGGTGCTTGAAAATATTATTCACAAGCCTTTGATATGTGGCTCCTGCATTGTTAAGCCCAAAAGCCATAACCAGATAACAAAAAATACCAAAGTCAGTAATGAATGATACTTTAGGGATTTCATCAGGGTGTATTTTAATCTGGTTGTACCCACTAAATCCATCCATGAAGCTAAGCATCTCGTGCCCAGCTGTGGCATCTATCAATGTGTCTATCCATGGCAATGGGAAACAGTTCTTAGGACAGGCATCATTCAAATCTGTGAAGTTCACACACATTCTCCACTTTCCATTGCTCTTCCTGACCATCAGAGGGTTAGCTAGCCACTCAGGAAATTGAATTTCTTCAATAAATCCGGCTTCTAACAATTTCTCTACTTCTTGCTTAATGGCCTCTTGCCTTTCAGGAGTAAAACTTCTTTTCTTCTGTTTGACTGTTGTCCTTCTAGGATTCACATTCAATTGATGCATTATAAGCTTGGGGACTATCCCTGGCATGTCGGCTGTCGTCCAAGCAAAGACATATATGTTATCTTGCAAGAATTGAATCATCTATTCTTTCTGGTCATTGGGGAGTGAAGTCCCCACATATGTCACCTTCTAGCGATCTAGAGGATCCAAAGGAGCAGGCTCCAAATCCTCTGCGGGCTTACCCCTTCTTTCATCTCGATCCCTGACATCCATGTTTTCAATAGGGAGAACCTCCCCCCCAGTGCCACTAGGCTTTAAGGCGGCCACATAACAACTCCTGGCCATTTTTTGATCTTCTTTCTCTTCTCCCACTCTATTCCTAGTCGAGAATTTGAGTTTTGGATGGTACGTTGAGGTTATCGCCTTGAAAGCATGCAACCCAGTCCTGCCAAGGATCGCATTGTAAGTGGTGCTAGCCTTGATAACTAGGAAATTCAGCATTTGAGTAGACTGTTGAGGTTCTTCGCCCATAGTCATGGGTAATTATATAATTCCCACTATCCGAGATTCCACTCCATTGAAACCATAGAAAGGCATGTTGGAGGGGGTAAGTTGGGAATTGTTATATCCCATTTTCACAAAAGTGTCATAAAATAGGATGTCTATGGACGATCCACCATCTACTAAGACTCTTTTCACCAGAGAGTTTTCTATAACAGGGGTGATTACCAAGGGATCATCATGGGGGAATCTTACCTCTTCTAAGTCAGAATCATCAATTGACAAAGTGACCTCAGTCACTGCTCTCTTAGGAGGTTCTCCTATGATGCTCATTACCTCTCGGGCATATGCCTTCCTGGAGTTTAGGGAGTTACCTGCTGCGGTTGGTCCTACTGAAATTACATTGATCACAGGCCCTTGGGGCTGATTATTTCTATATTTCGGGTCGGAGTCTTTTCGTTTGTCATTATGACTCCTGTCATGTCTAGCACCCTCCTTGGTGTACTTTTCCAACTTTTCTCTTCTAATTAAAAACTCTATCTCATCTTTTAACTGACGGCAGTCATTAGTGTCGTGTCCCACACCCTTATGGAACCGGCAGTATGCGTTCTTATTTCTCTTTTCAGGATCAATCCTTAGTGGCTTTGGCCATCAAAGGTCTTAACCCTTCTCGATATCCATCTGTATTTGGCTACGGGTGGTGTTTAGCCTTATATACTCGGTGAACCCTGGTCCTCCTTTCTTCTTGGATTCATTAACATCATCATTCTTCGCACACTACGCCATAAGTGCTCATATGCAATGCTCTCTGATGTTGCCTTATATGCCAAATGGTGTTGCCTTAGGCCTGAAATCAAAAAAGGCAACACTTTTTGAGTGTTGCATCTGCGGCCATTGCCTTTGACCTCTAATGCAACGCTTTTGTTGTGTAATGCAACACCGCTGAAAGTACTGCATATTGGTCATAATGCAACACCACCATGACATAAATGCAACAAAATTTAGTGTTGCTTTAAATATGAAGCTGAAACAAATATGGGCCAGGTCAGCAGTGGGGCCCCCCAGTGCCACGTCAGCAGTGGCGCCCAACAGTGCCACATCAGCTGTGGGGACCACATGCCACGTTAGCAATGGGGTTCGTTTTGCCACATTAGCAGTGGGTCCCACCAGTGCCACGTCAGCAGTGAGCCCATTTTTGCCACGTCAGCAGTGAGGCCCAACAGTGCCACGACAGTAGTGGGGGACCACCAATGCCACGTCAGCAATAGGGGACCACCAGTACCACGTCAGCAGTGGGGCCCCCAGTGCCACGTCAGTAGTGGGGCCTGATCTTATGCAAAACTTTTATGATATAATGCAACACTAAATTGAAAGCCTTCAGCAACACTAAATTGGTAAAAATGCAACACCATAAAACAAAAAATGCAACACTTTAGTTAAATTTTTTGAAATAGCTGCTTTCTTCATACATCAATTCCATTACCAAATTCTAATAATAAATCTAAAGTTCACCAAAAGTGCATAATCCACCAAATCTAAAACTTTCAACAAAAGACTTTTATATAAGTCGACATCCTCAAATACAATTATTGGACTTTTGCCGCCAAGCTCTAGTGTCACAGGGTGTGGAAAGAAAAACAATTCAGTACGAATACGAAGACACCTTTGATCGATTTAAGCATTTTCACAACATTATTGTGATCCGTTGACATACTTTTACTTGTTGTGCTGCAGCAGTCATGATCTTACTTCATGTAGCAATACTTCCGGTAAATGCAATCTGTACATAAACAAAACATTTCAAACTACAAAAGCTTTAAGCTCTAAAAAAGCATGGAAAATGAGCATAAACAAGAGTATATACTAGAACGACAAAAGAAAATAGTACCTTGTCGACATTAGGATGAGACGCCAACGGAGCTCCAGCTTCGGAGCCTAAACCATTAACAATATTATGAATGCTAGGAGGAAGCCCAACATTTTTACATACTCCCCCCAACTCCAAACAGGTACTGAAAATGAATATACAATGATTATGTACAAGATATATATAGCTTCCGATATGTAAAAAGCAAAGAAGTATATACTAGATAAAGCACTTACACGGACGCCAATTCAGAGGGCTCAAGTATAGCAGCACAACCAGCTGCCAAAGCAGGAGCTACCTTCCATGTAGCCATCAACATAGGGTAATTCCTATTGAAATTAATGACAAGCATTTACATGTAAAAATTAAATGCAGTTTATGAAATTTGTTCAGGGTTCTTGAGATAGAAGCATAAAATTTTATTAGTTCCGTAAACCATTAACATAATAATGCATGAAACTTTCATCATTAAATAAAGCTCAGGCCTGGCAAGATGGTTTATATACCATCAATATGAACCAATTATCCCTTACCTGTTGGATTGCTTATCCATTATCCTCTAAATGTTTTTGTAAACCAACTGCCCAACCTAGATAATATAATGAGAAACTTGAGCCTAATATGTATAAATAAAAATAAGGGTGGATACAGTTGCTGCTGTACTAAACTTATATCATGCCATACTACCGTGCACCCGTATCTAGTGCAGGACAATGTTTTATATANATAAGTCGACATCCTCAAATACAATTATTGGACTTTTGCCGCCAAGCTCTAGTGTCACAGGGTGTGGAAAGAAAAACAATTCAGTACGAATACGAAGACACCTTTGATCGATTTANTATAATATTTTTTTAAAACAATGAACAATGTAGGAATTTGACTTTTCAAACACATCCATTTCAATAGAAAAATTAAAATAGAACTGCATTGTAATACTAATGATACACAATCAACATATAATNGCATTATTGTGATCCGTTGACATACTTTTACTTGTTGTGCTGCAACAGTCATGATCTTACTTCATGTAGCAATACTTCCGGTAAATGCAATCTGTACATAAACAAGACATTTCAAACTATAAAAGCTTTAAGCTCTAAAAAAGCATGGAAAATGAGCATAAACAAGAGTATATACTAGAACGACAAAAGAAAACAGTACCTTGTCGACATTAGGATGAGACGCCAACGGGGCTCCAGCTTCCGAGCCTAAACCATTAACAATATTAAGAATGCCAGGAGGAAGCCCAACATTTTTACATACTCCCCCCAACTCCAAATAGGTACTGAAAATGAATATACAATGATTATGTACAAGATATATATAGCTTCCGATATGTAAAAAGCAAAGAAGTATATACTAGATAAAGCACTTACACGGACGCCAATTCAGAGGGCTCAAGTATAGCAGCACAACCAGCTGCCAAAGCAGGAGCTACCTTCCATGTAGCCATCAACATNGGAGGAAACCCAACATTTTTACATACTCCCCCCAACTCCAAATAGGTACTGAAAATGAATATACAATGATTATGTACAAGATATATATAGCTTCCGATATGTAAAAAGCAAAGAAGTATATACTAGATAAAGCACTTACACGGACGCCAATTCAGAGGGCTCAAGTATAGCAGCACAACCAGCTGCCAAAGCAGGAGCTACCTTCCATGTAGCCATCAACATAGGGTAATTCCTATTGAAATTAATGACAAGCATTTACATGTAAAAATTAAATGCAGTTTATGAAATTTGTTCAGGGTTCTTGAGATAGAAGCATAAAATTTTATTAGTTCCGTAAACCATTAACATAATAATGCATGAAACTTTCATCATTAAATAAAGCTCAGGCCTGGCAAGATGGTTTATATACCATCAATATGAACCAATTATCCCTTACCTGTTGGATTGCTTATCCATTATCCTCTAAATGTTTTTGTAAACCAACCGCCCAACCTAGATAATATAATGAGAAACTTGAGTCCAATATGTATAAATAAAAATAAGGGTGGATACAGTTGCTGCTGCACTAAACTTATATCATGCCATACTACCGTGCACCCGTATCTAGTGCAGGACAATGTTTTATATATATTAAACATTAAATTACTGATAAAAAGTGGGAGTTCTTCAAAACATAATATTTTTTTAAAACAATGAACAATGTAGGAATTTGACTTTTCAAACACATCCCTTTCAATAGAAAAATTAAAATAGAACTGCATTGTAATACTAATGATACACAATCAACATATAATCCGTGGACTGAGAATTATTCATGTTTATTAACAGTGCACCATTAGTTATTATCTACCAATTCTCTAACAACTTCACGCAATGAGAACAGAGTGTGTTTGTGACTTTGTGTTAAATTCTCTTTGGTATAAAAAGAACACAGCAAAGTGCAAACAAAGCATAAAATAAAATAGGAGAAAATATTTTAAAGAGAATTTTAAAAAAATAGATTCAGCATTTGGCACAAGACTAGTTAAAGGGAACTTCTAGGTTGACTATTATAAAATCACATAGAATAAAACTGAATTTTTTAAAAAAAATTTAGTACCACTAAAATAGTCATATATTAACATTTGTACGGTTGGATCGTCGAAAATAAATTTTAAAAAATTGATTCAGCATTCAGCATAACACTAGTTACAGAGAACGTCTAGTTTGACTAGTATAAAATCACATAGAATAAAACTGAAATTTTTTAAAAAAAAATTGGCACCACTAAAATAGTCAGATATTAACATCCGTAAAGTTGGATCATTGAAAAAGAAATTTAAAAAAATAGATTCAACATTTAGCACAATACTAGTTACAGAGAAAGTCTAGTTTGACCGGTTTGACTAGTATAAAATCACATAGAATAAAACTAATTTTTTTTAAAAAAAAATTGGCACTACTAAAATAGTCAGATATTAACATCCGTACGGTTGGATCGTCGAAAAAGAAATTTAAAAAAATAGATTCAGCATTCAGTACAACATTAGTTACAGAGAAAATCTCGTTTGACTAGTATAAAATCACATAGAAAAAAACTGAGAATTTTTAAAAAAAAATTAGCACCACTAAAATAGTCAGATATTAACATCCGTATGGTTGGATCGTCAAAAATAAATTTTAAAAAATTGATTCAGCATTCAGCACAACACTAGTTATAGAGAAAGTCTAGTTTGACCGGTTTGACAAGTATAAAATCACATAGAACAAAACTGAATTTTTTTAAAAAAAATTAGCACCACTAAAATAGTCAGATATTAACATCCGTATGGGTGGATCGTCGAAAATAAATTTTAAAAAATTGATTCAGCAATCGGGTTATACTAATTATTATATAAAGACTAGAAAATACAAAGGCAACACTAAACAACCAAATGCAACGCTACCATATTAAATGCAACGCTTGTGATGGGGACCACATGCCACGTCAGCATGGGACTTGACGCCATGTCAGCAAATGTGGGCCCCACAACTGCCACGTCAGCGTGGCCCCCACTGCCACGTCAACAGTGGTGGGCCCCCCACTACCACGTTAGCACTGGCCCACTGCCACGTCAGCGTGGGTCCCACTGCAGTGGGGCCCACTGGTGGGCCCCGCCAGCCACGTCAGCATGGGCCCCACTGCCACGTAAGTCGTGGTGGGTCCCCCACTGCCACGTCAGCATTAGTTATTAAAAAAAATTAGCTAATGCAACACCATTTGTTAGTGTTGCATTCACTGCAACACCGTGAGTAATATGCAACACGAAGTTTTATCTAATGTAATACTATTTTAGCAGTGTTGCAAAAGAGCGAAAAATTCAGAGCTACTACAACATTATCAGTGCAACGCTTTCTAAAAGCATTGCCTATGAGCACTTATAGCGTAGTGGCATACTTGGCATCGATCGTATACTCGGTATCACTGGCTCGCTTCTTAGAGTAGGCGTTCAAGGCTTGAAACCCTTGGGCTTTCCTCATACTCTCTTCAGTCTTGATGTACTTTCATGCTCTTTCCTGGAGCTCATTCATACTTTCGGGAGCCCTCTTGTCTAACGATCTCCTGAAATTTTCATTAGAAGTCCCTTGCTATAAGGCTATCATAACTACCTTCTGGTCTAGATCGGGGACCTTTAAAGCTTCCTTCGTAAACCTGTTCATATAGCCTATCAAGGACTCATTCTTTCCCTGATGCATGAAGATGAGAACTTCTTATGAGTCTGATTGCTGATGAACTAACCAATGATGGCCCTGCTCAGGTCCTTGAATGACACAACAGAGTTAGGTGGTAGATGGCTAAACCACCGTTGAGCCATACCGCTAAGGGTTTGATGAAACGCCCTACACTTGACGGCATCATTGACGAGATGCAGTAACAGTGCATTTGAGAACGTGAGAACATGATTTAAGGGGTCTCCTGTTCCATCATAGGCCTTGATTGTAGGCATCTTAAACTTCCTTGATATCTTCTCATCCATAATATTCTCAGTGAAAGGGGGAGTGGGATTATCAGGATCTTCAAGTGGTAATAAGTCTTGGCGGCCAGCCCTAACATGACTTGTCCTTGTTCACCTTCTAGTTGGGGACTCGTCCAAATCTATCACAGGTGCGTTTCTTATCGACCCTCCAGCCCCTTTAACTCTAGGGCACTTTCGCCTTACTATCCCCTTTCCAGGTCTTTGCTCAACCGCTGAGCTTTGGCTACATGAGCACGTATTATTTCCTGAAGATCCAGGGAGTCATTATCTTGAGTCCCTCGGGGCTGGGTACTCCCCCCTCCAAGAGGCTCCTTACCAGATCGCCTCTTTCGTGGGTTAATATCCTCGTCAGACGACTCCTCGTCATCAGTAGAGTAAGGTCCAGAGAAGTCCCGACTCCTTCGTTGTGAGGTATAGTGGGGCAATAGCCCTTGCTCATAAGAGGGCTCATAGTTTCTCGGGAGCCCATAGTGAGGGTCAGGTGTTATAGCAAATGAGATCTGCAAAGTAAGAGGAGCAACAAAAGTTGTACGAAGGGGTGGAATTACCTGGAGTGGAGGAACTGAAGCGTGGATGGACAAAATCGGGGTTGGAAGGATGAACAACGACGCTTAGGGGTCTGGTACGTCGGATACTTACTTCAGGGTTCTCAACGGAGGTGGTTGGAACAATAACTCATTATTCCTGCATCGTGGCAAAGGGAACGTTGGCGTTAACGGTGGTGTCAGGGACCTCTCCCTCGAGGGTGCTCGCGGTACTTCATGTTCTTCCATGATTGCTATTCTTGTTCCCACACACAGTGCCAAATGTTACGGATTAAAAATTAGGTATATTTAATATGCAATGAATGCTAGGTTTTGAGAGATCTTCGAGCTTCTATGACTAAACTAATGTATCGTGACTGACTCAGGTCCTTGTTAACTGCCTACGTATCTCAATGGATATGAGAATCAAGCCAATAACGTAGTTCTAATGTTGAGGGGTTAAGTCCTTTATATTGGCACACGAGGGCCTTCGAATCAGATTAGAAGTATGAGACTTGGTGGCCAAGTCTCCTAGTGACAAGGTTGTTTGAAACCTTTTAGGAATGAGGGTCCTCGTTGGAATCTTCTCACATTTGGGTTTCTAGATCCTTCTAGGATGAGGGCCTTCAATAAGCTTCTTGGGCCTTTACTGAGCCTTTATTAATTACAAAATTAATTAATAACAAAGGCTTACTGGGCCTATGGATTCCACATAGCTTGTAGGATAGACTTACAAATCCAGTTGATCCTTGGATTACAAATCCAACTGATCCTATGATTT
Organism: Oenanthe javanica; assembly: GCA_008931105.1. Lineage (NCBI taxonomy): Eukaryota > Viridiplantae > Streptophyta > Magnoliopsida > Apiales > Apiaceae > Oenanthe > Oenanthe javanica. Next base: position 8,807 of record QRFB01001091.1, read on the forward strand.
ATTTTCCTAGTTCGTTTCAAGGGCCCAAGCCTTTGGACCATACTAGGTCTAATAAATGAAATAATAAATACTATATTTATTATTTCCTTAGGGCTATTTTTACCCATATCACATAAAAAATGTTTTTACGTAAGAATTGATATACACATAATTAAATAATAAATTTTAAATATAATTGATATTTGAACGTAAAGAAATAATATAATATGAGTAAATTATTAAAAAAACATATATAAAATGTTATAAGTTATTTGAAAAAGTAATTTTGAATAAAATTTAAGATATAGAGAATTTAAAATAAAAATTAAATATGAATTACTATACATAAATTTTTATTGTATGACTAAATCCTAAATAAAAATTAACACATAAAATATTGTAAATAATAATAAGAAACAATTTAAAATATTTAAAAAAATAAAAAAGTAAATTTATTATATTAAAATTTTAAATTTTAAATTGTTCGATATAATTATTTATATTTTATTATTATATTTTATTATTATAATAATAATATTCATTAATATATAAATTAAAAATTACTCGTGTGCGTAGCACGAACAAATAATCTAGTAATATATAATATGCCAACAAAGGAGAAGAAATAAATAACGTCATAAAAAAACTATAAAATTATACTTAAATCATTATGTTATTAATAAAAAACTAGGTATAGTAACATATGCCTAAAATATGGTTGTGATGGCGATACGTGAAGTTCCCAGTAGGGTTGGCTGAGTAAGGGTTGTTCTGGCTGTTCTGGGATTAAATCAGTCCTTACAAAATTTCTACGTATCTCAAGCGTATTAAGAATCAGCCGGCTAAAATGTAGTTCTTGGTGATGCCCTCACGACTTAACAAATAGAGCTAGGTCCGAGACGTGGCTATTGTGCTTGTTAGCTATTCAAACATAGACAAGTGTGTGTGTATATATATATATAGTAGTTCGAGGAACTTGTTACTCAAATATTCCCATCAATATTATGGGACAAGTTAAAATTCTATATCCCTTCTAAATTGATTATGAGTCTTTTTATATAGGAAATAAACATAGCTTGTTTCACATCTCAATGATGTGGGAAAAATAAACGCCCTTTTATATATGGGTTTTGAAACCCATATTCCTTATAGGAATATAATTCTTAGGGAGGAAATAACTTCCTTGGATGGGATTCTACATCCTTCCTTATGGAAATCAACTCCTTATAGGAATAGTTGACTTGTAGGCTACTCGTTTGCTTTTGCGTAGTAGACATAAATTAGGTTTTATAAATAGGCTTAATTAATTTGCTCATTAATTAATTACCAATTTATTTAATAATTAGATTTTCGGGCTTTATTAATTGGGTCTTCCTTAAAAACCAACATATGTCTAATTAATGCGACATTGTCTTGGTGAGATTGCAAAGCTGTATGAACAGAAGTCGCGATAATTTAACACTAGAACATGACAAGTAAATAATACTTCGTCTACACGGAAACCAGGAAGAAATGAAGATAAGAAAAATACAGTGAATCAAGACATTAGAAGAAGTTTTGAAATCTAATATATGTCACTAAAAGAAGTTCATTAATATGTTCATGCCTCAGTGAAGAATAATGTGTAAAGACTTTCAGGGTTTCAGAAGTGTTGAAGATTCAGTATAAAAGTGTCACTAGAAGATTTCAGTGTATTAGCATATATTGAAGATACACAATGCACAAAGCATAGGAATCTAGAAGAATTGAAGACAGGGTAAAGACAAAGGTTAAAGAAGAAGCTACAGTCTTGAAGTTATACTCACTGAAATGTGTTCATTTATATGTTCAAGCGTCAGTGAAGAACAGAAACTGAAGTATTCAAGATTGTAGTAGCAATGAAGATATTGTCTAAGTACTGGAAAAGATTCCAGTAAAAGTACAATGTTTATTAATAGTTAGTGTTCAAAGCAATGAAACAGCTGAGGCAATGTCAACTAGATTTATACAGAGGATAAGAGAATTTGATTCAGTGTTAGTTATTTGTGAACCAGACCAATGCAATATGTGTAAACAAATCAAGAAAAGAATCATCTTATTCATTCAGAAGAAAATATGTTAGGTATGAAGAACTTATGAGATCAGAGAATACTTAATCAGAGAATACTGAATCAGAGTTTACTGAAGTTGATCAGAGTTTAGATGATGACATCAGAGACTAGAAGTGGTCGACAGAGTTTAGTCTATCAGAATTTGACAGATGAAAATCGATAAATCAGGAGATGGTTGAAGACAGAAAAGGAAGTGATTGTGTGAAATACAATTATTTCATTGGAAGCTATCTTTTAGGAAGATAATGATGGAAATTGTATATCTGTATTTATTAATCCATATATTTGTTGTAATTAGATAGGTAGCTGTGTATAATATAAACACATGATTATGTTTATATTGATGTATCGTTCAAGTTATCATTTTTCTCATAACCTAGCAGCTCTTATGAACTTTATTTTTTTCCCTGAGAGAGTTTTGTATTAAGTTTATCAAAATTCACTCAAAGCAGTATTTCTTTTACATACTTGTGTTTATAATCGATTATTTGGTACTATTATATTCATCCATCCCTTCTATAATAGTTCATTATTAGGGTAATAAGGGATATCAATGTTTAGGCGCCACTAAGGTTCTAAGTGGCTCATACACTAGGCAACCAATGTGTGAGGCGCCACTTACATGTATAGGCGCCACTAAGGTCTACACAAGGGAAGCACTCTATGGGGCGCCACTTAGGTGTTGGTTTCTATACAAGGTGTCAGTAAGGCTATACAAAGGAACCCCTTATATTGAAGCCACTCAGCTTTGCATTGGAATTTGCCCAAGTCATTTTACTTGGTTATTATTCAGTCACGTATCTGATGAAGGTATATAAAGACTACACAAAGTAGCAGAGCCAATTAATCGAGAGAGTTCTGCTTCGTCTCTTGCAATTCATATTGTCTGAGAAGAACACACACAAGAATATACACCGGAGTCAAAACAAATCAAATTTATATCTGTTACTCCTTACCGGGTTGTGTTTTGTTAATGGCCGGATAAACCTTGTAATATTTTAAGGGCCATTACAAAATACACTTAGTAGTTAAATCCTTAGACAAAATTATAGATACAAATATTGTATAGGATTTGGCTTGTTTATTTTTGTAGAAGCAAGAACTTTGTTGTTCATGAATTGTAGCTGGTTATTCTTACCGGTGTGTAGCAAATCCTTCAATATTTATATATCGAATATATCTCTTGGAAAAATCTTGTGTTCCTTATATCAATATCATAAACACTATTCACTTCATGAACTCGAACCCACTAACTAAACTCTAAATTATTTATCCGAAAAAGATTCGAAAGAAAATTTTAATTTAGTGAGTATCATATTCAACCCCCCTTTTACGATAGTTCGGGACCTAATAATTGGTATCAGAGCTTACTGATTGATATACAAATCAAGATTCGTAGCTCAGTGAAGCTCAGGGTGTCGAAGCTGTTTGGACCAAAAGGATTAGAGAACTTGATAAATAAATTCAAATTTTAATAAGTTTATTTTATAAATTTATTTTTAAATAAATTTATTTTATAAATTTAATTTAAATGATTTTATTATTTAAACTTGAATAAGTTTATTTCATAAACTTAATTTAAATAAATTTATTTTATAAACCTAATTTAAATAAATCTATGATTTAAATTTAAGTAAATTTATTTTTATAATTTAAATATATTTGTTTTGTTAATTTGATTTACAGCAGCTAAAAGTTTTGGATTCAAGTGTCTTACAAGGCATCAATACATATTACTATGTATAGGTGCCACTAGGTTCAAGTGGCTCCTAATACAAGGTACACCATGTACTAAGCGCCACTTGGGACCAGTTCTTTTTCTAAGGCATCAAAGGGGCGCAACTTGATGCCCAAGGGAACAAGTATATGAGGCGCCACTTGATGGATAAGAACCACCAAGGCTTGGAACATACAAGGCATCCCTTTAGTGAGGCACCATTAAGGTGATGAGGCGCCATCAAACTTTAAGCGCCACTTAACACTCCAATTTACAGTCTACTTAAAGATTCATACCTTTTAATTTTTATTTTAGATTTATTTATTTTTCCAGAAAATTTAAAATTCTTAAAAACTATTTTTTTTTTTGAAATATTAATTTACGATATTTTAAATTTTAAGAAAATTCAAAATTATTGAAAATTAATTTGTTGTAAATTTTTATTTTTGATTAATTTATTTTTTAAGAAAATTAAGAATTCTATAAATTTAAATCTTTCTTAAATATTAATTCGATAGTGCTCAAGTAGTAGTAGTTGAAGATTTTTTTGAGTATTGAAGACACTTAAAATCGACTGAAGAAAAATCCAATGAAGTTAATTCTGGAACAGGTTGAAGAAGAAGTGGTATTAATTTTCTCAGAGGTTTACTTCATAGGATTCCACTAGTATTTCTGAAGCTGGAAAAAATGAAATTATTTGGGTACAGTTTTTGGTTGATTTGAGTTGAATATTTTGATGAAAAATCTTAGGGGTTAAAGAAGTGAAGGAGAACGGACTAGACTACCTGGCATCTCAGTACAAAATCCTTAAACTTTATTCTACAGGGAGATTACAAGAAGTTTGTGCTAACACTACAGATCATCTAGAACATATGATTACAGCTATCAGGGATCTAAGGATATGACCACATTATCTTTAGAAGAACTATTTTGTGTGCTGAAGGCCTATGAACTAGAACAAGAGCTGAAGAAGATAATATTTGGTAAAGCAAGTTGTTGTCATATCCACTGTATTTGTGACCCAGGAACTAAATTTGATTAAAGTCAAGGTTGAGAACCTCTGAACAAAAATGAAATCATCCAAGAAGCTGAATTGAAGATGTAGTAGCTCGATGTAGTGGTCAAGGTGTTGTATATGAATCTTACACTTTGAAATAACTTGAGAACTAGACTGCAAGCCAAGCCTGCAAGGCAAGTAGAAGTTCAGTGACATCAAATTCAGACAGAATCTCAATTCCTAATCTTAGGTCCTTACCTATAGATTCTACACATGTGATTTTTTAAGAACAGTTCAAGGGGAGGTTACAAGACATGGATGGTTTAAAATAGAAGGACAATATTGAGATTATGCTATAGAGTTTGAAGAAGCCTGAGCAAGTAAATAATGACATACACTGTATTGGGTTAAAGTAGGAATCTAAAGCATTAGTGTGGATGCAGCAATAGAAATCATTTGTTGGTGAAGTTAAAAGCAAAGTTGATTCGATCAGTGACACTGATGAACCAAATGGATAGCTGTCATCAATGACCAATACTGGAGATGAATCACTAAACACTTCACAAGTAAACATTCTAACTAGTATACCTTTATCTAATGCAGAACTGTATGATTATTAAGTTTCGAAATGTATTAAATTCATGTCAGCATGTTAGCATCTTAGAAATTAAATGCTTAATTGATTGCTAAAAATAAATATTTCATGCTAGGATTCATGAGTATAAATCAGTACATTTAATAATTGATTTTCTATGCAGTAAAATGAATATCTAGAATTAGATAGTTTATTCTAGATGGTTAGGTGTATCCCTGAACATTTGCTGAAAGTTGATTTAAGTCTTATATGATTTAATACCTCTGATAATGTTATGAAAATTGCTAATAGAAAAATAGGTCATAGATCATATATTTTATATTGTTCTTATTATGATAAATGACTTGATAAGTGCATGTAGAATTTGATATTGCTCATAATGTTTTATTCAAATATTCTGCATATTCTTGAAATTATGTAAGTGCTTATTTTCACCTGATTTGTTCATACTCACATAGTTACACTTAAATGTCATATCACTTCATGAATTGCTTGTTATAGAGTATAAGATTAAAATATGGTAGAATTATGTAAGTAGTCAGTAAAATTTGTAGATTCGAGGCCTAATCTAAAACTGACTTAGGTAATTAGAGATAGTTAAAATGTTAGGCAACAACGTAAATGGATTAGGAAGAATTAGTAATTTTATTGTTAATTATTCTATCCATGTGCTTCTAGAAATTTATTGAACATCTATAAAATCTTCTTTACATCTGTTACACTTGTGTAAAATGATTAAAGTAGATAGTATTGAATTTTCTAATATGCATAACATGCCTGAATTGCATAATTCTTATCTGTATGCATTGAAGCTGAATGTATACCATGTGTTCTTAATCATGCTTGATTGTTTAAATTTGATAAATGCATATCTTAGGACTTGCATAATCTTAGGCAAAGAATGTATAAGAATCACAATAGGGTAAAGACTGCTAGTCCATCTAAAGTTAGGTTGGAATCACTAATCTCATAGCCTTAACCTTGTCAAAGCTATTGTAAATGAGAAGTGATCAGTCAAAGATAAGTTTGTACATGTTAAGGCTGAATCTATTGTTATCATTGTTAAAAGTAATATCTCTAACCCATCTGAACTCAATTGAAGTTAAGTACCAAGAAGCTTAATCATTTGTGATTGCAGAGTATGTAATAAAAGGAAAAGTTATATGAATTCATGACAATTATTGTTCGAGACATATAACTAGCATTAAAGCTCTACTATCAGAGTTGGTTATGAAAGCCTACACAATGGTAACCTTTGGAGATGATAACAAATGATTTATAAGGGATTTGGCAATCATAATTTAGGAATTGTCATCACCGGAAGTATCTTTCTTGTCGAAGGACTTAAGCACTATCTGCAGGGCACTAGGGAATTCATTGTCAAGGGTTTTCTGAAAAAGCATTGAAAAGGAAAAGTGTCAGATTTCAAGCAAGAAATATGGAAACTCACTCAACTGGGAGTGAAGAATTTTGTTCGTAGATGACATGGAGTTTATATGAAAAGGTGAAGTGAGTTTCTTAGTAAAGCTTCATCGGTTAAGAGTTAGCTATGACATAGGAAGCTCTCACACTTGTTGATCAAGACAATGAATTCTCCGATAAAGATGAAATTGGTGAGAGGACTGCTTCATATGGAATTCTATCAAGAAGGACATTTTGAAGTATGTCATATAGGGAAGTCAATGAAAACATAACACTGAAGCAAATTATGTCATGGAAGAAATATGATTAGTGGTGGATGTTGACAACCCTAGTTACAATTTGGTGATATTCATGCATTTAACAAATAATACGTCATATGTGGTGATTGATCACATCAGGTAGATCGGGTTGGAAGCAAAGTAAGCTATGAGAACTTTGAAGTCAAATATTGGAACTGAATTTTGTGAAAGAAGTTCTAAATGAAGTTTGCACTTATAAAGGTACTTTGAAGCTAAAACAATAAACACATCACGCTGCTTTAATCAACAAAGATCATGAAAATGCATCATGTGAGTTAACGGCCAACAAAAAGCAAACGCTGAATCTCTTTCGTGTGATTGAAGGAAATTGGTTTTTATTGAAGATTTGTATGAGTATCTTGGCATGAAGTTAAGGCTCATGGAACAATTTTCCTCGGCTACTCATTGAAGTTAAAAGCTCTCAAGGCATATGTGATTGAAAACTAGAATGTGATTGAATGTCCGAATGCATCATCCTACTACACCAAGCTCCCAAGTATTCAAATGAAAAACTATTATGAATCTTTGAAGTTTGACATCTTGTCAGAGTCATATTCAGATACTGATTATGAAACTGATGTTACAGAAGGAAACAATATTAATGATGATGATCCATATCCTAGTAGTGGAATTGGTAGTGAAACTACATAACTCGTGAACTTTAACAGAATCTATTGAATAAAGTGAAGGATCTTCAACACATCCTAGCAGCAACTCAGGGGGAACAAATAAAAGAAGGATCTACTAGTCGTACTCAACACAATGAAGATCAAAGGAATACATCAAGAACATATCTGTCAAGACAAAAGGTTTGAACTCAAAATCATTCTTGGAGCCTAGTTCTTAGTGATCCGGATACTAGAGTAAAGACTAGAAGTGCTATATAGAATAAATGGTTATTCTTCGGGAAAGAATAATTATTAACATTTGGTATCTTAAAGAAGATTTAAGAATCACTGATTGATCTAGATTGGGTGATTGCAAATACAAGATGATCTCAATCAGTTCGAAAGCAGAATCTACTGAAGCTGGAACCCAGACCACAAGACAAGATGGTATTTGGTATTGTAAGGGTTTTCAGAGACTGGATAATTATTGGCATTGTTATGAGGGATAGAGCCAAAATGGTTGCTACAGGTTANTGTTATGAGGGATAGAGCTAAAATGGTTGCTACAGGTTACTATCAAGTAGAAGGTATCGACGATAATGGAAACAGAATCTTCGGGACTTTCATTATTTAACTACAAGCACCAGATACTAGACTTGATCCTATTAGGGCTGAAAAAATTGACGACCTAATAATAGGATATCCCTAGCACATGTTGATCATTCAAGCATGAATATCTATCAAATGAATGTGAACAAGTGCACTCCTGAATGCTGAGTTAGAAGTTGAAGTTCATGTACAACTCTTAGACTTTGAATTTGCATATCCATTGGGATTTATATATCATTCTCTTCACAAGCTTTCTATAATGGAGGTAGGAAATCAAGCAATCATCAAGGACATGGTATGACACTCTAACTACTAATTACTTGAAAATGATTTTATATTAGAGTCGTTATACACAAATATCTCTATAAAATGCAAGTTACACATAATTAAATATGTAACACTTCAGTCCCATATCGAGTAGATGGGGATAATTTGTTCAGTATATAAACAATAGTATTACTACTAAGTGCACCAACAAATCATTGATCTTTTAGGGGCCTGTGGTGGGCTTGTGGATTACCCAAGTTGTTGCATTTGGGCCAGTTTAGTTTGGCTTATTTCAGATTCGGAAGTCGGGACTTGACCCGATTTTCGAAAAAGACTCGGGATTTGATCCAGGTTGTCACATATGGTATCAGAGCCAACTCTCGAATGCTTGATTCGTCAAGTTGCCGGAGATGGGGACACGAAGGTTGGTGGTATTATCCCACAATGGATAAATGTCCGGAGGTGGGGACACGAAGCCAGCCGGTATTATCCCACAATGGACATATGGGCTATCTGTTCGGCCTGACGAGGACGTCAGAAATTTCAGTAAGGGAGTTTGTAATGCTTCAGTTCCACATCGAGTAGATTGGGATAATTTGTTCAGTATATAAGCAATAGTAGTACTATCAAGTGCACTAACAAATCATTGATCTTTTAGGGGCCTGTGGTGGGCTTGTGGATTACCCAAGCTGTTGCATTTGGGCCAGTTTACTTTGGCTTATTTCGGATTCGGAAGTCGGGAGTTGACCTGATTTTCGAAAAAGACTCGGGATTTGACCCGGGTTGTCACAAAATATTAGTGCAAGTATACTATGAATATATTATATGTGGGTCTACTAATGAAATTTGGCAAGAGATTTTTTCTAAGTTAATACAGAGTAATTACAAGATGAGTATGTAGCAAGAGTTGTAATTCTTTTTGGATTATAAGTAATTGAAAAGAATGATGGCAATTAAAGTAAGTCAAGGATCTTTTGAAGATGCGCAATTTGGAAGATTCTAAACCTGTCAAGACTTCTTTCCGGAAGACCACTAAACTTGATTAGGGCAAATCAGGTATATAACTGAAGTGACAAGATATAGAGGTATGATAAGCTCATTACTTATTAAAGTGTATAAAGACCATATATTTTATTCTCGATATGCCTATGTTCAAGTTTCTAAGTGAATATTAGATAATCTTATCTTATAGCTTAGTTATGAATTGTTAGATATCTTAAGGGATAACCAATTCTTAGAATCAGGTACCCTGGAGATATTAGGTTTAACCTAATTGGCTATATTGATATAGATGATACAGGTTGCAAGAAAAACAGGCAAGTAATTCCTAGAAGCTGTCAATTTTGTGGAAGAAGTTGATTTCTTGTTGAAATGAGAAGAAGCACTCAATACACAATTGCAGCAAATGCAGAAATTAAAGCAACTTGTGAATGAGATGCTCTGATCTTCTGGACAAGGAAACTACTTCAACTCCAACAACTTTGTTGAATACTCTCTACACCACATGTGGAACAAGCGCATGGACACCAGGTATCATTTCTTTCGAAATTCTCCTTAGTAGAATAACTTGCAGATCTTTGTTAAGAAACTTGATGAATTCATTTTATCTAAGTTGATTAGTTAACTTGGGATATTATTTATGTGCATATTTATTGGAAATCTCATCTGCAAGGAATTCTTAAATGAGTTCACAAGTATTAATTTTTCCATATTTAAAGGACTTGTGAATTTATTTGTAATCCAGTACCTCGTAATTTTTGCTACTAGTTTAATTATCATGCTTACAATGTTATATGCATATGTGGTAGTTAAATTTTCTAGCATAAGTTAGCAGCATAATTATTTGTATGTTAAATATTTGATGAGTATTAGTCAATTATATCTTACTTAATTGCTCTGATATTTTACTCTAATACTTTTAAATATTTTATTACAAATAATTATGACACTTTTGATAATATATGTTTCTTATCTGAAAATTACTAATAATAAAAAATATGTCTTAATGCATATTATTCTATTGAATAATTGTCATGTTTTGATTTATATATATGCATGTTTGTGTTAACTGTTTAGTATTGCATGAATATTACTATTAGTTTTCTCTCTTTGATTGAATGTTTTAAACTTGAGTGTATTTAAAAAAATTCTGGTCTATTTCTTATCTAAAAAGTTTTATCTTACAATACATTTACTTTCTGTTAGTTTTAGAAAAGAAAACTTCAAAATTCTTTTTCAAAACTTCTCTTTTGAAAATCTTTTGATTTACAGCCCTACTTTATTTTCTAAAACCTAGGGTGTAAAACAATTTTTCTTGAGAATTTTTTTCTCAAATCTCAAAATCTTTTATCCTCTCTCTAAAGCTAGTTTTAAAAGTTTTTCTCTCATAATTTTTCATTTTAAAGTGGCAGAAACTTTGTGACTGCTATTTTATTTGGAGAAATTGTTTTTACTTCAAGGTACCAACCATTTTTTAAAATGATTTATTTTCAAAAACTTGTTTCAATGTATGTTTCACATTGATTCATAGTACCAAAATAGTGGTTGTTGCTTTTAAGGCCTTGTACTGTATTGTTAAGCACACATTCACCCCTATTCGCATGTATTTTTTTTAAACGGGGATACTATCAGATGGACGAAAATGATGAAAATCATAATAGCATTATGAGTTGGAAAATCATTGTCCTCTATTTGATAAGGATGTTTTGTAAAATTGATTTCAAAATGTACAGTACTAAAGTTTAATGGAAATGAGTCATTTTATCGAGATATAATTTGGTAGGAGAGTTGAATTTCTTCTTTGGTGTAAATTTCCGCGTTTTATTATGGGAAGTTTGCCTTATAAGAAATTCATAAGAAATAGAAACTTTCTTATCTGATACATTTTCTTGCATTTTATTATGAGAAACGTATCTTAAAGAAATTTTGTATCATACTCTTAATGATAAATCTTTAGTTCCGACAAAACTCTTTTGCTAAAAGTTCTTTCAGGCAATCTATTTCCATTCCTGCTCATATTTTTCCTTCTCTTTGAGTTGAAAAATAAGTTTATAAATGTTAAGATGATTATCTTTCTTATTCACTTTATCTGTTTAGCCCCCAGTGGCTTTAGAAGTTGGCCAAGAGATTGAAAACCCATCAATCTCTTACCCAGACCATAGTACCAAACACTAATTCATCCACTTCCATATATTAACCCCTGTAGATATGAGGAACTCGTGTAAGTTAGAGGTTGATAAGGGAGAAACTATACTTGATGCAGCAAATAAGGATGAAGTCAAATGCACCCACAACTCTACCTCTAGAGAAGAAAAGTAGCATATAACTGAGGTAACTGTAAGTGCATCTGCATCTTCTCAAAAGGATGCAGAATGGAAAAGGCAATAAAACTGTCTCTAGAATCATTCTCTCAACAAGGTTAGTCCATTGAAATTTTCTCGTCAGCCATAGCACCTTGTAATGGGTCAAGCACACTACCGGAACTCACACTGATGGTAAACCTAAATAGATAAATTCTATGAACACATTGCAAGGTGTGCACAGTGAGAGGTACATGCACCCCGACCAACTTCTTTATGTATTATTTATTACGTTAGATGAAGTTGTTATGATCGCAGAAATGCAGATGCCTTCACAGGTAGATCCTGTGTGGGACATGCCTTCACAGGCTATTGAGGGCATTACGGATTCTCAACTGTCGTTCATTACAGAATCCAACGTGGTGACCCTTCTAGAAAGAACATTTCTAGACCTTGAAAAGGGAAGTCCATCTCTCATTTATGGAGATGGTGTGAGGCAACCCCTTGATAGAACAAGGCAGGATTTCGTAACAGATTTTAAAATCTTGGGATAACTCATCTCAAAGAGGTGAGACTACAATAGACAGTGATTTAGCAAAAACTACTAAGTCTGGTACTGAGATAGTGCTTATGCATGATAGATCAAGAACACCTCTACGAGGCAATTCTCCACTTAATAGTGATTCAGTTCTTTCAGATGAATCAGGTTATGAGAATATAAATGAATTGACAGATTTCACTTGCAGATAAAAAAGGCTATATTTGGAATGCAGAGTGAAAGTAAGAGAGAGAATCACTTGAGTGAAAGTGAGAGAGAGATATACTTGAGTGAGAGATAGGGAGAGAAAGAGTGAAACACTTCAAAATGCTCGACACTTAAGTGTAAACCCCGACAGAACATACTAGAAGTGAAGAATCCATAGAACAAACACTCACCCTTGTTTTCCCAATCAATGAAAAACAAGAACCTTCTTTGGAAGACAAGCCATGAGACAATTATGATCTAGTGGAGGATTCCTCAAAGAAGGGGGAGAATTTAGTATACAACAAAAAGGAAAAAGTCTTACATTTGTGTTACGGATTAAAAACAAGGTGTATTTAATGCGCAATCAATACAAAGGTTTGGGGGAGCTTCAAGCTGTAATGGTTGCGTTAACGTTTCGTGACTAACTCAGGTCCTCGTTAACTGCCTACGTATCTATATTGTGTTTAGAGAATCAAGCCAAAACGTAGTTCTAATGTCGAGGGGTTAGGCCCTTTATATAGGCGCACGAGGGCCTTGGAGATAGATTAGGGTTAGGAGACTTGGGGCAAGTCTCCTACTGACGTAAGGTTGTTGTAACCTCTTAGGAATGAGAGCCCTCGTTGGACTCTAGCAGGTGAGATTTATCTTCGAGATTAGGCTTCTAGAGCCTTCCATAGATGAGGGGTCTCGTAGAACTCTTCAAGCCTTTAATTGAGGCTTTATTAATTAATTACGAAATTAATTAATAAATAGGGTTTCTAGATCCTTCTAGGATGAGGGCCTTCAACATGCTTCTTGGGCCTTTACTGAGCCTTTATTAATTAATTACAAAATTAATTAATAACAAAGGCTTAATGGGCCTATGGCTTCAACAGAGCTTGTGGGATGGACTTACAAATCCAGTTGATCCTTGGATTTATTTTCCTTGTTCGTTTCAAGGGCCCAAGTCTATGGACCAAGCTAGGTCTAATAAATGAAATAATAAATGTTATATTTATTATTTCCTTAGGGATATTTTTTACCCATATCATTTCCCCCCCAACTTTTGGGAAAACTTCGTGAGTTTTCGTAAAAGTTTTACAAAGGATTTTCAGTGCCTTATCGTGCTTTTGACTCATTTTAGTCAATTTTATCTCGACTTTTGGGCTCAGGCCTTCTATTATTAATTCTTTTAAAGAATCAATATTATACAAACTGGTCCCCTAGGGAATTTATTTCTAGCAAACTCACCACAGATGAGTTTCTCGCAGGCCTGCTTAAAATCGACCTGGATCGAGATCGATCAGGGGTCAATTTCACCCCAGGTCGATTTGGGGATTTAAGGTCGAAATCGACTTCGATCGAGGTCGAACAAGACTTGAAATGCATTCTCAGGTCGATACGGGGAATCGAGGTCGAAATCGACTTCGATCGAGGTCGAACATAACAGGAAAACCACCTTGAGGTCGATTACGTGACTGAGGTCGATTCGACCTTGATTGAGGTCGATTTAAGCCTTGAAATTCCTTGAGGTCGAATCACGGGACTGAGATCGATTTCGACCTCGATTGAGGTCGAATAGGCCTTCATGGCTTATTATTCAATCGACTTGAATCGAGGTCGATTATAACTTTAAATATGCCTCCAGGTCGATTTCGGATTTGAGGACGATCATTGACTTCGTTTGAAGTCGAATTTGATTTTAAAAGTTGAACAGGCCTTCTAGGCTCTACCTTCGTTTCAACCTCGATTGAGGTCGAACTATACTTGCAATGTACATCCAGGTCGATTAGCAATTGAGGTTGATTGGCCTCTAGGCTTGGGCTTCACTTCGACCTTAATTGAGGTCGAATTTTATGATATCGTATCGCCCCACAGGTGTTTCTATATCTTTTCCAAATATTTTGGGGATCATATGGTTCTCACAAGTATTTTTTATAATATTCCTAATAATTTTAGAAATTTTTATGTATCCACAAGTATTTTTCTTAATTATTCCTAATTATTTAGGAATTATTATGTACCCGCATGTATTTTTCTTAATTATTCCTAATAATTTAGGAATTTTTATGTACCCACAGGTATAATTTAGGAATTTTTATGTACCTACAGGTATTTTTCCTAAGAATTTAGGAATTATTATGTACCCACAGGTATTTTTCTTAATTATTCCTAATAATTTAGGAATTTTTATGTACCTACAAGTATTTTTCTTAATTATTCCTAAGAATTTAGGAATTTTTATGTACCAACGGGTATTTTTCTTAATTATTCCTATTAATTTAGGAATTTTTTATGTACCCACGGGTATTTTTTCTAAAAATTTAGGAATTTTTTGTGTACCCACGGGTATTTTTCCTAATTATTCCTAATAATTTAGGAATTTTTATGTACCTACATATATTTTTCTTAATTATTCCTAAGAATTTAGGAATTTTTATGTACCAACGGGTATTTTTCTTAATTATTCCTATTAATTTAGGAATTTTTTGTGTACCCACGGGTATTTTTCCTAAGAATTTAGGAATTTTTTGTGTACCAACAGGTATTTTTCCTAAGAATTTAGGAATTTTTTGTGTACCCACAGGTATTTTTCCTAATAATTTAGGAATTATTTATATAATTTTTCCATCAGGGATCAACTTGTAATTTTGCAGGGTTTGATTTGTTAATTTACAAATTTTAGGGGAGTAATCTTCAACTTTCAAACTTTAGGGGAGAATTCGTAAGTCTATAAACTTCAGGGGACTTATCATCAGTTTTCAAACCTCAGGGGGCATTTTGTAAGTTCTGTCAAACTTGGGTGACCAATTTGTAGTTTGGCCACCCAAGAATCTTCAGCTCGTGAACGACTTCGATTGAGGTCGAGTAAACAACTGAAAACAGGTCCAAGTCGAAGGTTATTGAGGCGATGACATCGACCTCATTCGAGGTCGATTTTTTTTTTCACTTCAATTTTTTCTAAATATCATTAATAAATAATAATATTTATTTTGGAATAATTTGATTTCGAATTTGGAAGTGTCCCTCTTGAATAAAATTTTATTCGAATAAAGTCTAACCCGGATTTTATTATTATTATTAAATAATAATAATTTTTATTTTTACCCAATTAATTTTTGGATAAATATTTCTCGATTCAGAGGTGTCCTACTTTGATAAAATGAGATGTCCCACTTGGATAAAAAATTATTCAAATAAAGTCCAACCCGGATATTATTATTATTATTATTAAATAAGAATAATTTATATTTTTATATTCTTGTAGACCTGGATTGAGGGGTCTCATGTCTCATTTGACTGATTTGAGGGGTCTCAAACCTCACTTGACAGACTTGAAGGGTTTCAAACCTCGTCTGACTAACTTGAGGGGTTTGAAACCTCGTTTGAGCTGTAGGTCAAATAGACCTGGATTGAGGTCTAATAAACCTCAATTTCAAGCCCAGGTCGAATTTGATTAGCTTGAGGGGCCTCAGGCCTCTTTTGACCGACTTCAGGGGTATCAAACCTCGTTTGGCAGACTTGAAGGGTCTCAAACCTCGTCTGACTGACTTGGGGGGTCTCCGACCTCGTTTGAGCACTAGATCGAATAGACCTGGATTGAGGTCTAATAAACCTCAATTTCAAGCCCAGGTCGAATTTGGCTTTCAAGGGGCTGAATTGAGGTCGATGTGTCCTTCAAGGTTTGACCTCCCACAGACCTGGACCGAGGTCGAACAAAGGCCTAATTTTTCACCTAGGTCGAAATGGAATTGAGGTCGATGAGACCTTCAAGGTTTGACCTCCCATAGACCTGGAATGAGGTCGAATTAACACTTATTTTTCCTCCCAAGTCGAAATGTCTTGGGGCCTCAAGGCTTTGTAATTTTTGACTTGGAATGAGGTCGATGAGCCCTACAGGGTTTGACCTCCCATTGACCTGGAATGAGGTCGAACTAACACTCATTTTTCCTCCCAGGTCGAAATGGGATTGAGGTCGATGAGCCCTACAGGGTTTGACCTTCCATAGACCTGGATTGAGGTCGAATTGTGCTTCCAAGGGGCTGGTCTGTTAAAACCTCAATGACGTGCGCCTCTAAGTATAGGCGTAGCTTTCTTGAAGCAGAATTCTTAATCTTTGAGTTATTCAACTTTGCGCCATGCAGAATCTTACTGACATAATTGATGGGTTTTTGAACCTTGGTTTCCTCCAATGTTTAATTTCTTGGGGGAATCCTTCATCCTTAACCAGGCCTCTCAAGGCTTTACCGTTTACTATCCGCGTTGGCCATGTGTGACTTTTATCTTTTATTCTCGTACCTTGAACCCCTTCAGTACTCAGCACTCTAATTACATTCATGCATTCTCTTTTGCATTTTACATTATGTGCATTGGTACAAAGTTATTTTCGTGTTTAATAATAACATAACAAGAGAGTTCAAGGATACTAAAATAAACTTTCATTAAAATATCTTGAAGTATATCTTCAAGTCAAAGAGGGTTCTACCCTTACATAATAATAAGCTATTTCCCACTTAGGGTAACAACTTCTTGGTTCCTAGTGGTTCCATAGAACCTTATTTCTACTTAATAATCCTTTTAAATATAACTCCTGAAGGAGTTGCCTACTACTTCCACGTATCAGCGCCTTTGATCGGGAGTACTTGCCCCCCGACTCCGTCGGACCTTAACGAGGCTCCATAACATCTCCTTGTCATCTTCTGGTCTCCTTTCTCCTCACCAACTCTATTCCTAGTTGGAAATTTAAGTTTGAGGTGGTAAGTTGAGGCGACAGCCTTGAACGCATATATCCTTGTTTATCGGAGAATCCCATTGTAAGAGGACACAACCTTGATTACGAGGAAGTTCAACATTTGAATGGACTCATGGGGCTCCTGCCCTATAGTCACAGGCAATCGAATTGTTCCATCCACCTTAGCTCGACTCCATTGAACCCGTATATAGGCATGTTAGAGGGAGTTAGTTGAGAGTCGGTGTACCCCATTTTGAGATATGCATCATGAAATAGAATGTCTACTGAAGCTCCACTATCCACCAGGATTCGTTTTACAGAAGAGTTGCCTATCACAGGTATTATGACCAATGGGTCATCATGGGGGAAGTTCACCCCTTTCAAATCAGAATCATCAAAAAAAAATGATACTTCACTCTTTGCACTCTTTGGTGCTTCCCCCACAAGTTGTAGAACTTGTCGGGCATAAGCCTTTCTCGAGTTACTTGAAGTCCCGGCCGCTGTTGGACCTCCAGAGATCACGTTTATTACTGGGCCTCGAGGCTGTATCTTCTTATCACGGTCATCATAATCCCTTCGTTGTTCATTATAGTGTCGATTATCATTGTTGTTTCTATCATCTTCTTTGATAAACTTTCTGAGTTTTCCCCTTCTGATCAAGAATTCAATCTCATCTTTCAACTGTCTACAATTATCTGTGTCATGTCCAACATC
>QRFB01001091.1:26906-72875 GCA_008931105.1 Oenanthe javanica
TTGCACTCTTTGGTGCTTCCCCCACAAGTTGTAGAACTTGCCGGGCATAAGCCTTTCTCGAGTTACTTGAAGTCTCGGCCGCTGTTGGACCTCCAGAGATCACGTTTATTACTGGGCCTCGAGGCTGTATCTTCTTATCACGGTCATCATAATCCCTTCGTTGTTTATTATAATGTCGATTATCATTGTTGTTTCTGTCATCTTCCTTGATAAACTTTCTGAGTTTTCCCCTTCTGATCAAGAATTCAATCTCATCTTTCAACTGTCTACAATTATCTGTGNTTGTGTCATGCCCAACATCCTTGTGAAACTTGCAATACAAATTCTGATTCCTCTTCTTAGGATCAGTCCTTAGTGGCTTCGGTCATTGAAGTCCCATGTCTTTCTCAATGTCCAGTAGGATCTCGCTTCCTGGCGAGTTTAGCCTTGCATACTCGGTGAACCTTGGCCCTTGACCAACTGTCCTTGAGGTATAGTCGGGGTCTTTATTAGTTCTAGGGTACTTATCCTCAACATCGTACTCATCCTCGACATCATACTGATCTTGCTTACGTTTTTTGCTACTCCACTCGTTTCTGAATGAGTTGGAAGTCTTCTTCAAGCTTTCCTCAGCCTTGATATACTTTCCAGCTCTCTCTTGGAGCTCATTCATACTTTCTGGAGCCCTCTTGGCTAAAGACCTCCTGAAGTTCTCATCTGAGGTTCCTTGTTGTAGGGCTATCATAGCTACATTCTGGTCTAGATCAGGGACCTTCAAGGCCTCCTTCGTGAATCTGTTCATATAGTCCCTCAGGGATTCATTCTTTCCCTGATGCATATTCATTAGCGAAGCGGAGCTCTTCTCATGAGTCTTGCTACTGATAAACTGACCAACAAAGGCCCTGTTTGGATCTTTAAATGACCAAACAGAGTTAGGGGGTAGACGACTAAACCACCTTTGAGCCATTCCACTCAGGGTTTGAGGAAATGCCCTACACTTGATGGCATCATTGACGGGCTGCAGCAGCAGTGCATTAGAAAATGTGAGAACATGATTTGAGGGATCTCCCGTTCCATCATAGGCCTTGATTGTAGGCATCTTAAACTTCCTTGATATCTTCTCCTTCATAATATTTTCTGTGAAGGGGGGTGTGGGATCATCAGGATCTCCAAGTGGCAGTAAGTCTTGGGGGTCAGCCCTAACATGACTTGTCTTTGTTTGCCTCCTTGTCAGGGGCTCATCTAGATCTATCACATATGCATTCCTTGTTGATCCTCCAGTCCCCTCAGCTCTCGGGCGTTGTTGCCTTGCTAGCTCCCTTTCCNCGTTTGCCTCCTTGTTAGAGGCTCATCTAGATCTATCACATATGCATTCCTTGCTGATCCTCCATCCCCCTCAGCTCTCGGGCGTTTTTGCCTTGTTAACTCCCTTTCCAAGTCTTTCCTTAGTCGTTGAGCTTCAGCCTAATGAGCTCGCATCCTCTCTTGTAGGTTTGTGGAGTCAGAGTTTTGAGGCCCTCGGGGCTGGGTACTCTTCCCTCCAAGGGACTCCTTTCTAGGTCGCCTCCTTTTAGGATTAACGTCCTCATTAGTAGTTTCATCATCATTCGAGTAGGATCCAGAAAAATCTTGATTCCCCTGATGTGAGCCATGTGGGGGCAGCAGCCCTTGCTCATAAGAGGGCTCATAGTTAGGTGGAAGCCCATATCGAGGGTTTCTAGGCAACACCATAGTGGAGACCTGCAATGGGAGAGGAGCAATAAAAGTAGTATTGAGGGGTGGAATTACCTGGAGTGGAGGGACAGAGGCATGGATTGACATGTCAGGATTGGAAGGATGAATGATGACGCTCAGGGGTCCCGTACGACGGGCGCTTGTTTCAGGGTCCTCAACGGAGGTGGTTGGGACAACACCTCCTTGCTCCTGAGTTGCGATAAGAGGAACGTTGGTGTCATCAGTGGTGTCAGGGATCTCTCCTTCGAGGGTGCTCGCGGTACTTCGTGTTCTTGCCATAGTTGCTATTTTCTTCCCACAGACAGTGCCAAATGTTACGAATTAAAAACGAGGTGTATTTAATGCGCAATCAATACAACGGTTTGGGGAGCTTCAAGCTTTAATGGTTGCGTTAACGTTTCGTGACTAACTCAGGTCCTCGTTAACTGCCTACTTATCTCTGTTGTGTTTAGAGAATCAAGCCAAAACGTAGTTCTAATGTTGAGGGGTTAGGCCCTTTATATAGGCGCACGAGGGCCTTGGAGATAGATTAGGGTTAGGAGACTTGGGGGCCAAGTCTCCTACTAACGTAAGGTTGTTGTAATGAGAGCCCTCGTTGGACTCTAGCAGGTGAGATTTATCTTCGAGATTGGGCTTGTAGATCCTTCCACAGATGAGGGGTCTCGTAGGACTCTTCAAGCCTTTAATTGAGGCTTTATTAATTAATTACGAAAGTAATTAATAAATAGGGTTTCTAGATCCTTCTAGGATGAGGGCCTTCAACATGCTTCTTGGGCCTTTACTGAGCCTTTATTAATTAATTACGAAATTAATTAATAATAAAGGCTTAATGGGCCTATGGCTTCAACAGAGCTTGTGGGCTGGACTTACAAATCCAGTTGATCCTTGGATTTATTTTCCTTGTTCGTTTCAAGGGCCCAAGTCTATGGACCAAGCTAGGTCTAATAAATGAAATAATAAATGTTATATTTAATATTTCCTTGGGAATATTTTTTACCCATATCAATTTGTATCCTTAGGGGAGAATTAAGATATGTATCATATACTTGAAAGGAGTTGTCAATGGAGGATTCCTCATCCAAGTGGGATATACAGTAAAGAAATGACACTTTCATTGTTCATCTAAAGGGAAATAAAGAAAAAGAAGAAGAATCACATTCTCAGGGGGAGAACATTACTTGAGCTATATTATATGTTCTATAGAAGACGTTCTAAGGAATTTTGATTCTTATGAAGCTCCCTGTTCATGATGAGTAATTTAAGTTCAAACTATGAAGGATTTTGAAGTACAGAGAGCTCAAACAGATAGAAATGAAGATGATACTACATGAATATCAGTTTAGTGCTAAAAGAATAAGCATCTTTCATTTCAGTTACACAAGAATTCTGGAAATGTAGAATCTGATCTAGAAAAACTAGTAGCATTATTTACAAGTCTCAGACCATTAATTTTTCTAGTTGTTAGTTGAGTCATTCTCTCTATGAGATTTGTTTGCTAAGTTTACCAATCAAATAGGGGGGATTGTTGGTGAGATTGCGAAGCTGTATGAATAGTAATCGTGATAACACAACACTAGAATAGGACAAGTAAATAATACTACGTCTACACAGAAATCAGGAAGAAATGAAGTTAAGGCAAATGCAGTGAATCAAGACATTGGAAGAAGTTTTGAAGTCCACTACAGGTCACTGAGAGAAGTTCATTAATATGTTCATGCCTCGGTGAAAAATAATGTTTAAAGACTTTCAGGGCTTCAGAAGTGTTGAAGATTCAGTATAAAAGTGCCACTAGAAAATTTCAGTGTATCATCATTAATTGAAGATAGACAGTGTTCAAAGCATAGGAATCTAGAAGTATTGAAGACAGGGTAAAGACAAAGGTTAAATAAGACAGCTGTAGTCTTGTAGTTATACTCACTGAAAGATGTTCATTTATATGTTCAAGCGTCAGTGAAGAAGAGAAAATGAAGTATTCAAGATTATAGAAGCAATGAAGATATTGTCTAAGCACCAGAAAAGATTCCAGTAAAAGTACAATGTTTATTGATAGTTAGTGTTTGAAGCAATGGAATAGATGAGAATTAATCAACTAGAAAAGCAAAGAAGACAAGAGAATTTGATTCAGTGTTAGTCGTTTATGAACTAGACCAAGCATTAACCGTTAGCACGTCAAGAAGAGAATTATCTTGTTTAATCAGAAAAAATCAGTTGATCAAGCCAAAGAGTAAAGAAACAAAGTGGTAAACATTCAAGCACTCAAGAATTGTCTAAGGCAAGAAATATTATGACATGTTGTTCCTACACACTTGAAGCAATGTGTTTGGCGCCACTTGTATATACTTGGCGCCACTTAGAAGTTAAATGAATAAAACCAAGTCAAATGCAATTTATACAAAGTATAAGGCATAACTTATTATATGTGGCGCCTATACAAGGCTTTCTATGGTGCAGGCGCCACTTGGTGATACATGGAGCAGTTTGGAGAATTACTAAGTGAATATGGCGCCACACTAGGTGCGCACAGTGCATGGCGCAACTTGTCACTTTGGTGCAACATACAACACAAGGTGCAACTTATCACATATATATGTTTATATGGCACCATCACAAGGGCTACAGTGTACCAGCCGCAACATACATCTATACTTGGCGCCACTTGATTCTGCACACTACAGTCACTTTTGTTGGCGCAACTTGGCACTTCTCCATTATGAACAAATAAATTCTAAATGATTTGAAAGACTACACTACATAAAAAAATAATTGGATCATTTTGATTATTTCAAAATATACAACCACAAAGAGAGATACAGAGAAAAACACATGAGCCGGAGAAGAAGAGATACAAAGCCATACACATATCTTCTTCATCAGAGTTTTATAATCTAGTCGGTTCATTATGTTGCAAATATATATGGCTATTATAAAACAGTCTCTGTTAGATTGATTTCATTTTGTACATACACAGAGCCATACATTATAATAGGAATCAGTTGTATCTCTTTGTTGTAGCAAAGAACTAATTTTTTCTTTATATACGAAACTGGGTGTAGCACCCCTCTGGGTTTATATACGAAAGATATATTCCCTGAATCTTGTCTCATTTATTTACTTGCTAATGTTTTAGATCCTTAACGATTATTCATAAATACAGAAAATTAGTAAGCAGCCATCCTAAACACTACAATGACTCGAACCCTTAACAAAAGCAATCATTTATTTATCCATAAATTCCGAAAAAAATTTAAATTGTTTTGAGTATCGTATTCAACCCCCTTCTACGATACTTCGGGACCTAACAGACTACTAGAGAACTTCTCTATTGTGTACTTTAGATACTCTTTTCCCATATATATATATATAGGAGTGAGATCGAGAGAGACCCTTGCTTAGTAAGAGATCGAGAGACCCCTCATCTTAAGCGTTCATTTATTTCTAATCATGTGGCCAAGATTCCATACAAATATAATGTTATTTATACTAATTTGATACTGAAAACAGAAAATATGTATACAATCAATATACGTAGTCAATCAAATTATTTCCATATATGAAAAGATTGCATATATTTTTTAAATTTAAGTTGTAATATATGCTTTTATGATATCTTCTATTTAAATATTTTGTCATGTAAGATCTACTACTTAATTTATGCAACATACTTCATGGGAGCTAATGGTAGAGTAAATAGACTTACCATTTTTTTTTATATTGTTAATTTTAAAATATTCCACTTTCCTTTAATTATTTAATTTGAATCAATTTTTATATTACCTTTTCACTTTATAATTTAAAATTTATATTACCTTTTATAATATAAATTACTTAACTTGTTTATCTAAAATTTAATATTGTTAAAGTATATTTGATATATTCTTAATTTATTTTTTTATGATTACTTCGAAATATTTTTTATTCACAAATAAAAGATCATGTACGATTATAAAAAATATTTTTTTTATCAGGCTTGTTATGGTTTATTGTAAAGTCCACCTATATTTTTTGTTTTTTATTTTTGGTGAGAAAGATTTTTGGAATTATTTTTGAAGAATTTTAATTAAAAAAGTAAACAACTACATATCATTTTTAAGAATCCACGATTATATTTTGTTTTTTAAATATTAATAAATATTTGTATATAGATCAACGAATTTACATACTAACCACTAGTTATCCAAACATCACGTTAAAGAATCTTAGTCTGAAAAATTAAAGATCAGGTTTGACTCGCATATAAGTTTTCCTTTTTAAAAATTAATAGTTATAACTATAAATTAAAAAAACATATTAGGGATGTGAGCAAATAATATTTTGTCAAGACACTTGAGAGCGTCCATGTCCTCTATAAGAAAAACTATTACATTTTTATTAAATATCATCTTATAGAATCTTAAATAAAAATCAATAAATTACACAGTTGTTATTTATATAAAAATTTAGATCAATACCTTATAAGATAATGATAGGGAATCTTGTAAAATAATTTACAAAGTCACTTTACATAATAAAATACTTTAGATAATAAAATTAAATATTACTATATAGATCAAAGAATTTATAATTTTTTAAGATTTTTGGAAATATTAAAATTAATTGGGACCAATTTTAATATTAATTCTAATAAAAAGAATGCATATATTATATTTTGAATTTGTTATAAATAATAAAAGTTTTTTAAAAAATATTTGAAAAATTCAACTAAATATCACATTAACGAATATTCGTATCAAAAATTAGAGAATCACATCATATTAGACTCACATATGATATTTTCTTTTTAAAAACTAATAATTATTATTATAAATTAAAAAAAACATATTGGGTCGTGAAATAAATAATATTTTCACATGACACGATATCTATAAAAAAAGTTATTAAATTTTTATTAATGATCATCTTATGAAAGGCATATGAATATGCCTATTTGTAATAATTAGATGACAACTCAACTCAAGTAAGAAAGAGAAGTAAATAATAATTATGATAACAAGAATCAAGATGAAAAAAGTTAACTAGACACAAAGAATCAGTATGAGATTGCTACTCAAGATTGGAAGAAGTTCATTAATATATTCAAGCGTTAGTGAAAAATAAAGAAGTAATATTTCAGAAGATACAGAAGATTTTAAGTGGCTACTACACGAAGATTCCAGAAGAAGAAAATACAAGAGGAAAGACAGTAAAGCAGAAGAAGGACACAAGACTGAAGGGTTTTGGGCATGAAAACACAGCGGATATAACGTAAAACAATAAAAAAAACGAAACCCTATCACAGGATCCATGTATATCTTTGTATAATTATGGTGAAGAAGTTTGTACCTTAACAAAGCTTTCCGTATGATGTTTAATGGAGGTCCAGAAAAATGAATCACAGCAGCCCTTTGTTGCAAAGATCTGCTCTCCAAACAAGTCCACACGAACGCCCGATCGTCCTGCGATCACCAGAGTCGGTACTAGCCGAATTGCTTCCATCTTCCTCTCTCTCTTCTTTTCTCTAGCCTCTCTTGATGTTGAGCAGCTAGGCTTTTTCTCTAAAAATGAAATCTGATGATTAAACCCTAATACTTTACATCATTATGTATACACATGGATTACCATGTGGTTTCCAAAACTCATTCTTATTTTGGTTTATTATTATTATTAAATCTGAATTCTAATATAATTAATCAAATCTCACTTAATTAATTCAATAATTAAATTCGAATAATAATAATACTTATTAAATCCGAATTCTAATATAATTAATCAAGTCCCACTTAATTAATTCAATAATTAAATTCGAATAAACAATAATTTATTTAAATTCGTAATTTAAATAAACCTTCGTTTTGACGTTCTTTGTGTGTGACTCTTTAGGTTATTATTACGTTGGCAATAATTTTATTATCTAATAAAAAAATTATAAACAGTGAGTGGCATCTAGTAATACATTGTAATATTCCTAATTTCCAGGTATCTCTAAAACTTTTATTAATAAATAGTGAGTACGCAATAGAGGTCAAAATGGTGGAGTTATATGAATTATGTGTCGAATAGTAGAGTTTCGTAGTTGTATTTTTTTTAATTGGTCTACGTAATATACGTAGTACTTTCTTAATATGTTTTATCCGGAGAATCGCATCCGAACTCTTTTGAATAATTAGAATGGAATTTACATCATAAATTATATATTGAATAATAATTAGGAATGAGGTTTTGATGGGTGTTAAATATTTTAGAATTCCCGGAACGAGTAATATTTATTAAATTCGTCATAGCGGATTGTTACGAAAACGTATCCTTAATTACTTCCTTAAAATAGTAATTAATCAAAATTTGAAACAAAAGAGATGTAAATACTTGCACTTGGTGTATGATAGAAGCTTGACTATTTGACCAAAGTCAAGTAGTCATAGTTGACTTGACCTTTGGTGGATTAAAAAGACAAAGCCAAGTGAGAAATTGAATAAAGCAAAGCAAAGAAAATAAAATAAAAAAATAAAAATCAAATAACCAAGAGAAGCTCTCGGCTGAAACATCAAGGAGGAGGAGAAGAAAAATAAAAAACTCCATCATTTCTTGCTTGATTGTGTTGATTAAGGTCTTAAAAGAAAGGTATAATCATCCTCTACCTTCCATATCAATCTTAAGCCTGATTATCCATGGATTCTCTTGATTTTTCATGAAGAACAAGAACATAAATAATAACTCTTTATATGAATAAAGTCTTAAACTCATGTTTTATGATTCCTTAATCTTTGTTAGTGTTTGTTAAATGTTAATTAGGCTATGAGTAGTTGTTGTTATGCATATATAGCCATGAAACTCAAGTAATAGCTATATGATGATTGTATGGTTTTGGATGCCATGTTTTGATTATGATCATAGTTAAAGCTTGCTTATTTTGTTGGTTATAGTTGTGAAATGTAGAGATAATTTTATTAAAGTTTATGGATGTTAAGGGTATGGAATGATATGGAATGAATTGTTTGATTGTGAAGAAGTAAGCTTGTTTTAAAAATAAGATGAATTGGTGAAGGAGTTTTGGTGATTTATCGATAACAATTGGATGCTTGGATAATTGTGAAACCACTTGGGATTGAGTTTTCATATGTTCAAGTAGTTGTATAAATTGTGTTTGAGTTGTTTGGGTTGTATTTAAACAGGTTAAAAATTGAGGAAACGATGAGCGTACAAACATAATCACGCCATTTTTTTCTGGCCTTAACTGTTCAAGGGCACCCGAAGGGGCTACCCTGTTTTGTTTTATGATTTGGTCAGATAGATAATGGTCTCTAGATCGTTTACCCGCAAAATAATGTCAATGGAGTTACGAGCTAAAAGATATGGCCATAATGGTAGGGGTAGTGCAGAAACTCAGCAGTCCTGTTTTCTACGAAATTTGGAGCTATGATCACCCTAGTTAGGGGACTCCATAAATCTTGAACCTTTTATTTAAAATACTAGGAACATATGTGATGACCTGGGAAGAAGAATTGGATTAAAAAAATTAAAACCTGAATTGTTAAAATTATTTGAATCCAAGTGGTACAAGTCAAAAGTATAGGGAAATGCTAGCACTTTGGTTTTAGCCACTCCTTCTCATAACTGAAGTTTGAGGTTAAATTAGAAAATGAACCCTTAACGAAAAATGTCATATAATGACATGGGAATACTACGAGCTAATGGACTTGACTAACATGTGTCGTTTGGAAAGATTAAGGTAGTTGTAAGAGTATGTGCTAATAGAACTAATAAGAAACGTTCTTATAGCTAATGACGATACTGTTTTCGTTCGTAGACACTCAGGCAAAGCAAGGAGGGAACATACACCAGCTCGAACACTCAGGCAAGTATCCGACGCTTTGTCATTTTGATTCTTGTATATCACAAGATTTATGTATAAGTCGTTAAAGTTGCATATCTCATGTTATCTTGAATTGCTTCGAGACTTTTCAATTTAATTCTCAGTCTGCTCTAGACTTCTCGAAAAGTAGAGCATGTCTGAAACCCAAGTAAACATCTGTTTCGTGAAACGAATGATTCTTCGGGATACTTAACGACTAACCGGGGAGAGTAGGTTATTCTATCGACGGTAGTCGATAATTATCAAACTATTTGATTCAAACTGTATTGAAAATTTTATGATTATCACTAAGGATCATCAACTTAACTTTGATGATTATTTTAATTATTTAAATAATATTTAAGAATTAATTAAATATTATTTAAAAAGGTTGAATAGTGTTTCAACATTTATGAATTATTTTAAAATCTATTTCAAAAAATATTTAATTATTATTTAATATTATTTAAATATTATGAAACGTTCAAAACGAGATAATTCAATTATATTAGCAGTATTTAATTATTTTAAATATTATTAAATATTATTTAAATATTAGAAATTTTAAAAGGACAATTATTGACAACTACTTTTATCCATAGCTCTATTTTAACATGGTTTTACTTTGATTCTTTTATTATCCCGATTTACTGAGATTCGAGGGTTAACCGAGTACCCGAATCACTACTGAAATATTTTGATGATCTCTAAAAATATTTTGGAGCTTTCGAGAATTCTTTAAATATTGTTTTCTTTTTTATATTATTAATTATTGGTTATTTAATTACCAATAAAATATTCTGCGAGTATTTTTGGGCTAACAACCCCACACTAGGGAAGGTATGAATAATCCTGACATTCTTCCCATATATACTTGAGTCTTTCGGAACTAGTATAGTGTTCCAATTAAATATTCTTCATTAGGGTGGTTTTCTAGAAACTCCCCGGTTGTATTCTGGACTCTTCTTGAATCGAGTACCTTGTTTTGTTAATTCGTTGACTAAGAGTCAACCCACACCGATACGATTACTTCCACCAAAGTTCGGAAGTGAATCTATGATCTGATGATTGAAATCCTAGAGAGGATAATTGTTAGTCTGGAAATTTCGAATATACTGTTCCTTCTAGACTGAGCTTTGGTGTCACGTATTCACCAGGGACTGTAGTAAGGTTACGTAAGAGGTCGAGTGTCGCATGACCCAGCGTAATTAAAGGCCCATGAGTTGCCTAGGGTGACGTCCCGATAAGGGGTTGTCCTTCTACTAGTAGAGAAAGTGACTGGTTCTTCTATTGTACAATGCGACTGATCATCGCGTACAGTAGGGCGTTGAAAAATCTCCAATCATAGTCCCCTCTTCCAATTAGAATTTGACGTTGCACTGTAATGAAAGCCTAGGTGCTGAGTTACTGATGGTGTCAACGGGAAGTATAATCAACTCTGATTTTGCTGGTTGCTTTGAGTACTATTTTATTCGCATATATCAGTTTCATTGATGTCTTGATATTATATTCTGTTATTGTTTCACTACCTTGATATACTGTTATCTATTACTTGCTGAGCATTTGTAGCTCATTCTTACTTGTTATCCTTTTTCCCCACATTACATTTGCTGACCATGCCCAGCCGTGTGCGTCGAACCCTACGCAAGCGGGTAGCAAGGGCAAGGGCCCCGTATGAGAGGATCCACATTACTGTCCCTGAGGTAGGAAAGCTTAGTAGGATAGGCTTTCAGCTTTTGCTAATCAGGTTTATTTATAACTATGACCTATGTAAGTATATGAAACATGTGTAAGCTAATCAACTTTTGACTGCTGTATAGTTTCCTCAGGAAGCTATAGTCAGTAGTACAACTCCAGTTTATAATAACCATATAATATAACAATTAAGACTTAATTATGTAAATTATGATATCTCCATTTCTGAGACTATGGCTCATGTGTGTGTGTGATAAGGTGTTGGGGTCATCAGCATGTCGTTTACCTTGCGATTATTATATTGTTGTTTGTTATTATTGGATAACAAGTGTGCGTATATACTGGAAATTGGATAATGGCAACCTGGATCTCCGACCCCGGTCTGGGGGTGTCACAGAAGTGGTATCAGAGCCCTAAGTTATAGTACTAAAAAATGAGAGGGGTAAGTATAATAAAAGCTATTAAAATAAACCCTTGAAAGCTTAATAAGATTAAAACCCATAACAGGGAAATTATTAAGATCTAGTAGTAACGAGTTGTTGTATTGTAGATACCTGACCCTGAGGCTTATGAGGCCCAGCATGACAGAGAGCTATTAGGAGAGGATGAGGACCCACAGGAGGACCCTGTGGAGGACCCAGTCGGGTCATCAGACCCTGATGATGAGGACGATGATCCTGAGGAGGATGCTGAGGAGGACCCGGAGGAGATTCTGGTAGAGATTCCGGTAGAGATCCCCATAGAGGAACCAGTGTTACCAGCTGCTTCAGCACCTACCCTTCCACCCGTTGATCAGGCTAGACCATCCGGGATAGTATATATAGATACCCACACGGTGCCATCTCCTGTAGTGTTCCCACCCTTACCTCCCCTCAGTCTCATACCGTCTAATGATGAGAGATTTGAGGAGCTTACCCCGGAGCTTGCAGAGCCAGATGATGCTCCCCTCGATTCCCCATCACCGCCACCAGCATCCCCTCCGCCGCCACCTTCTCCACCACCTCCACCACTACCAGCTACTGAGGAGCCGATACCTACCTGGGTAGTGTCCGCGCTTATGAGAGATCAGGATGTCTCGGCTGGTCGGATAGACGAGCTGAGGCGTATTGTGGATCAGTTGTTGCCTGGGCCCTCTAGACCCTAGAGTGGCCTACCTAGGGTCGGTATTCCACAGAGTGGCCCTCCTTTAGACGGCATTCCCCAAGATGTGGAGCTTGGCTTCACTGGTATTCGGACTTGGGCACGACCTTTTCGCGAGCTGAGGACACCATTGGGCGGGGGACCGATTGGAGGCGATGAGGTAGACGCGATGGTGGACAGCATTATGGGACAGGTCCGGGACTTGGTCCGTGGAAGGTTCAGATGATTCACATATGATGACACAGTCTTCTAGTATCAGTCATGGCACTATATATATAGTTGTGCCAATTTTGAGGGATTAACTTTTGATGTATATAGCAGTATTCCCATTCTGACTAGAGGATAGTGTAGTTGACCAACTTTTGGATGTACTCAGACTCAGTGACAAAGGATGTAACCGAAAATGATGTATATATATGATGATCAGTTCTTTTCAGTTGCCGTTTATTTTATTTTTAGTATCATATACACTCTTATATTTGATATAGAAATTGAATGGAAACCATTACATAACTGTGAGAAATGGATAGTGCTATAGTTGAAAATCACTACTTATATGATTGTTCCTTGTGACAAATGACAGAGTAATCTAGTTCATCGGTAATTAATTGATATTGTTTGATTGTGCCAGAACTATGCCACTGAGAAGGAACACCAGATTACACCCTGAGGTCCATGAAGAGCCAAGTGAACGAAGTATTCGTGAGAGTGATAGTGAATCAGAGGATTATAATGAATTTGACAATGAAGGCTATGAAGAGGATGATTATGTGAGCTCAGGTGACTCAGTACATAGTTAAAATCAGGATCAAAGGGAACATGAGGAACCCCAAGACCAAGGGGAAAATAAGAATGTGGACCCCATGAATCTATTTGTGAACTTTCTAAGGAAGCATGTCAACCCTAACTCGACCCAACCACCCCCAGCTCCCCGTAACGTAGTGGCTAATGCTTTTCGTGCTTTTAAATCCTTGCAACCGCCCGAGTTTCAAGGGAGTGTTGACCCTGTAGAGGCGAGGGCTTGGTTAAAGGAAATGGAGAAATCGTTTGAAATATTGCAAGTAGGGGAAGAGCAGAAAACAGTCTTCGCCACTTACCTTCTAAAAGGGGAGGCAAATTTCTGGTGGGAAGCTAAGAAGAACCTGGAAGGAGAAGGAGTGATAGCTTGGGAAAGATTCACTCAGTTGTCAGTTGTTTTTGGAAAAGTATTTTCCCAAGTATATGGAGAATCAAATGGAGTTAAAGTTTCTGGAATTAAAACAGAACGATCTGACGGTGGCTGAATATGAAGCCAAGTTTACTGTGTTGTCCCGGTTCGTACCGGATTTTATGAATACAGAGGAGAAGCGGGCCAGGAGATTTCAGCAAGGGCTCAAACAGTGGATTCAGAATCGAGTGGCTATACTTGAACTGACCGATTATGCCACGTTGGTGTAGAAAGCCTCGATCGTAGAAGCCGGTAGTGATCAGGTGCAGAGAAATAGAGAAGAAAGGAAGAGAAAGGCAGATAGCCAGAAGGGAGGGTCATCAACGAGAAATTATTCTAGCAAAGTTAGCCGTGGGCAAAGATCTCAGTTTGGGAGAAGTTTCGGAATAAGGAAGGCGGAAAGTATGAGTGTCAGTCCAGGAGGCAGGCAGTCTGGGGTGAAGTATTCAAACCAATCACGATCTCCATTGCCAGATTGCAAGAAATGCGGGAAGAAGCATCTGGGAGTGTGCAGCGCAGGGAAAGTTACGTGTTTTAAATGTCATCGGGAAGGGCATTATTCCAAAGATTGCCCCCAAAGGAATCTGACTTGTTTCAAATGTGGCCAACTAGGACATATGAGGAAGGACTGTCGAGCATCCGCGCCAACCATATCAAAACAAAATGGGGTCGCCTCTAATAAAACCCCTACGGCAAGAACTTTTAATATGATAGTAAGAGATGTTGTGAAGCACACGGATGTTATTGCAGGTACACTTTTACTCAATTCCATCCATGCAAATGCTTTATTTGATTCCGGAGTAACCAAGTCTTTCATATCTCGGGATTTTGTGAATAAATGGAATCTTATAATACAATCACAAAGAGACTCCCTACAAGTAGAAATAGTTAATCGGGAAGTCATTCATGTCAGAAAAATATGCGCTAACTGTGAATTAGAAATAGGAGGACATCGATTCAGTGTTGACTTAATTCCTTTTGTGCTGGGGGAATTTGATGTCATATTAGGAATGGATTGGCTGGCCAGTTGTGGAGCTAGCATATATTGTAGGGGAAAGAAGGTAAGAATGAAGTTACCTAATCAGAAAGAAGTGGTATTTCGAGGGCAGAGACAGACCAAGAAGTTCTTGACCAGGATGCAAGTTAAGAGGTTGTTGCGCCAAGGGTGTGAGGCCTATCTAGCCTATGCAGTAGACAAAGAAAAGAATGTACCCAATATAAGTGACATACCAGTGGTCAATGAATTTGAGGATGTATTCCCAGAAGAACTTCTGGGGCTACCACCTGATAGAGATATAGAATTTACTATTAAATTAGCGCTATGAACAGCACCAGTATCAAAAGCTCCTTACCGATTAGCCCCTGTGGAAATGAAGGAATTAGCCACCCAACTACAGGAGTTGTTGGAGAAAGGATTAATTTGACCAAGTGTGTCCCCATGGGGTGCACCAGTATTATTTGTTAAGAAAAAGAATGGGAGTATCAGGTTATGCATAGACTACCGAGAACTCAACAAACTAACCATCAAGAATAAGTACCCTTTACCCATAATTGATGATCTGTTTGACCAGCTGAAGGATGCGGTCTACTTTTCAAAGATTGACCTGAGAACTGGATACCACCAATTAAAGATCAAACCTGAGGATGTACCAAAGACGGCGTTCCGCACCCGATATGGCCATTATGAATTTTTGGTGATGTCCTTTGGATTGACCAATGCCCTTGCCGCCTTTATGGACTTGATGAATAGAGTTTTCAAGAAATATTTAGATAAATTTGTTATAGTCTTCAATGATGATATCTTGATTTATTCAAGGACACAGAAAGAGCATGCCAAGCATTTGAGGATAGTTTTGGAAATATTGAGAAGAGAGAAGCTGTATGTTAAATTTTCGAAATGCGAGTTTTGGTTGAAAGAAGTGCAATTTTTAGGCCACGTAGTTAGTAGTAAGGGTGTGTTAGTAGACCCTGCTAAGATAGAAGCTATTTCCAACTGGGAAAGGCCGACAACGCCAACGGAAGTAAGAAGTTTTGTGGGACTAGCTGGATATTATCGGAGGTTTGTGCAGGATTTTGCCAAAATAGCTACTCCGCTGACAAGGCTCACCCGCAAGACTGAGAAGTTTGAATGGACTGATAAATGCGAAGAGAGTTTTCAAGAACTGAAGAAGAGGTTAATTACTACACCAGTGTTAGCTCTACCTGATGAGAAAGGAGATTTTGTGATTTATAGTGACGCATCGCATAAAGGACTTGGCTGTGTTTTGATGCAACATGGCAAGGTGATTGCTTATGCATCCAGACAACTGAAAGAGTATGAGTTAAGGTGCCTAACCCACGATCTAGAGTTGGCTGCAATAGTTTTCACGTTAAAGATCTTGAGACATTACCTATATGGAGAGAGATGTGAGATCTACACCTACCATAAGAGCCTTAAGTACATATTCACTGAGAAAGAACTGAACATGAGGCAGAGAAGATGGCTAGAACTGATTAAGGATTATGATTGTTCCATTAACTATCATCCTGGGAAGGCCAATGTGGTGGCTGATGCCCTAAGTAGAAAAGAAAGGCCGAAAATGATGGTTTCTTCGGAAGAATTAATACAGGAATTTGAAAAGATGGAATTGGAGGTAAAATTTCCTGAGGAAGGCACGAAAATGCTGTTTGAGATCCGAGTAGATCCAGAACTAATCGAAAAGATAAGAATATGTCAAGAGAAGATGATGGAGGAGGGAAATAAAAAGGTGAATAGGGATGAACGAAGGTGCGTTAAGGACGAGAAAGGAATCTTGAGATTTAATAATAGAATTTGGATTCCAGATGTTTAGGAACTAAAGGATGAAGTATTGCATGAGGCGCACAACTCTAGATTTTCTATTCACCCGGGAGGTACCAAAATGTATAAAGATCTGAAGGAGTATTATTGGTGGCCGAACATGAAAAGAGATATTGCCGAATGGGTAAGCAAGTGTTTGACCTGTCAGAAAGTAAAGGCAGAACATCAAAGACGCAGTGGACTGTTACAACCTCTGGAGATTCCAGAATGGAAATGGGAGCACATTACGATGGATTTTGTAGTAGGGTTACCAAAGACAAAAGCAAACCATGATGCCATTTGGGTAATAATAGATCGGTTAACGAAGTCAGCACATTTTCTACCCATTAATGAGAGGTATTCAGTTGACCGATTAGTTGAGCTATACTTAAAGGAAATAGTAGTACGTCATGGAGTTCCCGTAGGTATTGTGTCTGATAGGGACCCAAGGTTCAACTCTAGATTCTGGAGGAGTTTCCAGGAGTGTTTGGGAACCAGGCTAAACATGAGTACTGCTTACCACCCCCAGACAGACGGACAAAGTGAAAGGACCATCCAAACAATAGAGGATATGTTGAGGGTTTGCGCCATAGACTTCAGAGGAAATTGGGATGATCATCTGTCATTAATTGAGTTCTCTTATAATAATAGTTACCATGCCAGCATAGGAATGCCATCTTATGAAGCTTTATATGGGAGGAAGTGTCGATCACCATTATGCTGGGATGAAGTAGGTGAACGTAAGATGTTGGGACCCGAATTAGTTCAACAAACGAGAGAAAAGATAGATCTGATAAGAAAGCGACTGGTGGCAGTGCAAGACCGGTAACTCAAGTATGCGGATCAAGCTAGAAGAGATAGAGAGTATGAAGTGGGAGATTCAGTGTTACTAAAAGTATCCCCGTGGAAAGGTCTGATGAGGTTTGGCAAGAAAGGGAAGTTAAACCCTA
Organism: Oenanthe javanica; assembly: GCA_008931105.1. Lineage (NCBI taxonomy): Eukaryota > Viridiplantae > Streptophyta > Magnoliopsida > Apiales > Apiaceae > Oenanthe > Oenanthe javanica. The sequence goes on from QRFB01001091.1 coordinate 44,255, forward strand.
GATTTATTGGACCGTTTAAGATTCTGAAGCGCATCGGGAAGGTAGCCTATGAGTTAGCCTTACCCCCAAATCTACAACAGGGTCATAATGTATTCCATGTGTCCATGTTAAGGCAGTATCACCCGGATGCCAAACATATAATAGAGTATGACAATGTGGAAATCCAACCAGACTTATCCTATGTAGAGCAACTAGTGGAGATCATGGACAGAAAGGAACAAGTGTTGAGAAACAAATTTATCAAGTTGGTACGAGTGCTGTGGAGGAATCAGAATGTAGAAGAATCAACTTGGGAATTAGAAAGTGTCATGCTAGAAAAGTACCATCACCTGTTTTCAAGTTAGATTCCGAGACGGAATCCTTTTAAGGAGGGGAGACTGTAATATTCCTAATTTCCAGGTATCTTTAAAACTTTTATTAATAAATAGTGAGTACGCAATAGAGGTCAAAGTGGTGGAGTTACATGAATTATGTGTCGAATAGTAGAGTTTCATAGTTGTATTTTTTTTAGTTGGTCTATGTAATATACGTAGTACTTTCTTAATATGTTTTATCCGGAGAATCGCATCCGAACTCCTTCTAATAATTAAAATGGAGTTTACATGATAAATTATATATTAAATAATAATTAGGAATGAGGTTTTGATGGGTGTTCAATTTATTAGAATTCCCGGAACGAGTAATATTTATTAAATTCGTCATAGCGGATTGTTACGAAAACGTATCCTTAATTACTTCCTTAAAATAGTAATTAATCAAAATTTGAAACAAAAGAGATGTAAATACTTGCACTTGGTGTATGATAGAAGCTTGACTATTTGACCAAAGTCAAGTAGTCATAGTTGACTTGACCTTTGGTGGATTAAAAAGACAAAGCCAAGTGAGATATTGCATAAAGCAAAGAAAAGAAAAAAAAAATCAAATAACCAAGAGAAGCTCTTGGCTGAAACATCAAGGAGGAGGAGAAGAAAAATCAAAAACTCCATCATTTCTTGCTTGATTGTGTTGATTAAGGTCTTAAAAGAAAGGTATAATCATCCTCTACCTTCCATATCAATCTTAAGCCTAAGTATCCATGGATTCTCTTGATTTTTCATGAAGAACAAGAACATGAATAGTAACTCTTTATATGAATAAAGTCTTAAACTCATGTTTTATGATTCCTTAATCTTTGTTAGTGTTTGTTAAATGTTAATTAGGCTATGGGTAGTTGTTGTTATGCATATATAGCCATGAAACTCAAGTAATAGCTATATGATGATTGTATGGTTTTGGATGCCATGTTTTGATTATGATCATAGTTAAAGCTTGCTTATTTTGTTGGTTATAGTTGTGAAATGTAGAGATAATTTTATTAAAGTTTATGGATGTTAAGTGTATGGAATGATATGGAATGAATTGTTTGATTGTGAAGAAGTAAGCTTGTTTTAAAAATAAGATGAATTGGTGAAGGAGTTTTGGTGATTTATTGGTAACAATTGGATGCTTGGATAATTGTGAAACCACATGGGATTGAGTTTTCATATGTTCAAGTAGTTGTATAAATTGTGTTGGAGTTGTTTGGGTTGTATTTAAACAGGTTAAAAATTGAGGAAACGATGAGCGTACAAACATAAACACGCCAATTTTTTCTGGCCTTAACTGTTCAAGGGCACCCGAAGGGGATACCCTGTTTTGTTTTATGATTTCTATATATTGTCGGATAGATAATGGTCTCTAGATCGTTTACCCACAAAAATCATTCCAATCGGAGTTACGAGCTAAAAGATATGGCCATAATAGTAGGGGTATTGCAGAAACTCAACAGTCCTGTTTTCTACGAATTTTGGAGCTATGATCACCCTAGTTAGGGGACTCCATAAATCTTGAACCTTTTATTTAAAATACTAGGAACATATATGATGACCTGGGAAGAAGAATTGGATTAAAAAGATTAAAACCTGAATTGTTCAAATTGTTTGAATCCAAGTGGTACAAGTGAAAAGTCTAGGGAAATGCTAGAACTTTGGTCTTAGCCACTCCTTCTCATAAATGAAGTTTGAGGCTAAATTAGAAAATGAACCATTAACGAAAAATGTCATATAATGACATGGGAATACTACGAGCTAATGGACTTGAATAACATGTGTCGTTTGGAAAGATTAAGGTAGTTGTAAGAGTATGTGCTAATAGAACTAATAAGAAACGTTATTATAGCTAATGACAATACTGTTTTCGTTCGTAGACACTCAGGCAAAGCAAGGAGGGAACCTACACCAGCTCGAACACTCAGGCAAGTATCCGACGCTTTGTCATTTTGATTCTTGTATATCACAAGATTTGTGTATAAGTTGTTAAGGTTGCATATCTCATGTTATCTTGAATTGCTTCGAGTCTTTTCAATTTAATTCTGAGACTGCTCTGGACTTCTCGAAAAGTAGAGCATTTCTGAAACCCAAGTGAACATCTGTTTCGTGAAACGAATGATTCTTCGGGATACTTAACGACTAACCGGGGAGAGTAGGTTATTCTATTGACGGTAGTCGATAATTATCAAACTATTTGATTCAAACTGTATTGAAAATTTTATGATGATCACTGAGGATCATCAACTTAACTTTGATGATTATTTTAATTATTTAAATAATATTGAAGAATTAATTAAATGTTATTTAAAAAGGTTGAATAGTATTTCAGCATTTATGAATTATTTTAAAATCCATTTCGAAAAATATTTAAATATTATTTAATATTATTTCAATATTATGAAGCGTTCAAAACGAGATCATTCAGTTATATTAGCAGTATTTAATTATTTTAAATATTATTAAATATTATTTAAATATTGGAAATTTTAAAAGGACAATTATTGTCAACTACTTTTACCCATAGCCCTATTTTAACATGGTTTTACTTTGACTATTTTATTATCCCGATTTACTGAGATTCGAGGGTTAACCGAGTACCCGAATCACTACTGAAATATTTTGATGATCTCTAAAAATATTTTGGAGCTTTCGAGAATTCTTTAAATATTATTTTCTTTTTTTTATTATTAATTATTGGTTATTTAATTACCAATAAAATATTCTGCGAGTATTTTTGGGCTAACAACCCCACACTAGGGAAGGTATGAATAATCCTGACATTCTTCCCATATATACTTGAGTCTTTCGGAACTAGTATAGTGTTCCAATTAAATACTCTTCATTAGGGTGGTTTTCTAGCAACTCTCCGGTTGTGTTCTGGACTCTTCTCGAACCGAGTACCTTGTTTTGTTAATTCGTTGACTAAGAGTCAACCCACACCGATACGATTACTTCCACCAAAGTTCGGAAGTGAATCTATGATCTGATGATTGAAATCCTAGATAGGATAATTATTAGTCTGGAAATTTCGAATATACTGTTCCTTCCAGACTGAGCTTTGGTGCCACGTATTCACCAGGGACTGGAGTAAGGTTGCGTAAGAGGTCGAGTGACGCATGACCTAACGTAATTAAAGGCCCATGAGTTGCCTAGGGTGACGTCCCGATAAGGGGTTGTCCTTCTACTAGTAGAGAAAGTGACTGGTTCTTCTATTGTACAATGCAACTGATCATCGCGTATAGTAGGGCGTTGAAAAATCTCCAATCATAGTCCCCTCTTCCAATTGGAATTTGACGTTGCACTGTAACGAAAGCCTAGGTGCTGAGTTACTGATGGTGTCAACGGGAAGTATAATCAACTCTGATTTTGCTAGTTGCTTTGAGTACTGTTTTATTCGCATATATCAGTTTCATTGATGTCTTGATATTATATTCTGTTATTGTTTCACTACCNTTCTCATTTTTCAGTCACATACTTAAAGACATATATTACGTATTAATATTCCAAGGACATTTATTATTCTTTCAATNATTTAGCTCATTCTTGCTTGTTGTCCTTTTTCCCCACATTACAGTTGCTGACCATGCCCAGCCGTGTGCGCCGAACCCTACGCAGACGGGTAGCAAGGGCAAGGACCCCGTATGAGAGGATCCACATTACTGTCCTCGAGGTAGGAAAACTTAGTAGGATAGGCTTTCAGCTTTTGCTAATCAGGTTTATTTATAAGTATGACCTATGTAAGTNTTTAATTATTTTTAATAAAACAGTAAAAGTATTGTCTCTAGGACACTAATACTAACAATCTCCCACTTATACTAGAGTCAATCTCTCATGTATCTAATACCCATGGAACTAGTATGACCGTCGTGCTTCTGCTACAACAAAGCCTTGGTCAGTGGATCCGCAATGTTATCATTTGTATGCACTTTACATATATGTATATCCCCTCGATTATTAATCTCTCGAAGAAGATGATATTGTCTGAGTATATGTTTTGTTCGGGAATAAGACCTTGGTTCCTTAGCCTGCGAAATGGCTCCATTATTATCGCAGTATAAATCTATCAGATCTGCGACTGAAGGAACCACACCAAGACCTGCAATAAATTTCCGAATCCAAACAGCCTTATTGGCTGCTTCACNATTTAAACTTATATTATAGATCAAACTCGAGGCATGTATAGTGTCATCATCTTCAACATTTAATCTCGGTTTCCTTGATCAATGAGTAGACTATTTAAACAAATCAATATTTGAGCATGNTAAATTTCCGAATCCAAACAGCCTTATTGGCTGCTTCACAGGCAGCAATATACTCAGCCTCCATTGTAGAATCGGCAACCGTCTCTTGTTTTGAACTTTTCCATCTTACAGCTCCTCCATCTAGTCAAAACACAAACCCAGACTGAGAAATCAAATCATCCTTGTCTATCTGGAAACTAGCATCGGTGTAACCTTTTACAACCAGCTTATCTTCTTCACCATATACCAAGAATTGATCTTTAGTCCACTTCAAGTACTTAAGAATATTCTTGACTGTTGTCCAGTGACCTTCACCTGGATTAGACTGGTATCTAATCGTCATCCTCAAAGCATACGAGACATCAGGACGAGTACATATCATTGCATACATTATGGAACCAATTGCTGAAGCATATGGAACTTTACGCATACGGTCCTTATCATCCAATGATTTAGGACTATTATCTTTTGAGATCGATATCCTATGAGACATAGGGACAAATTCCCTTTTAGCATTTTGCATCCCAAATCGATGAAAAACTTTATCAATGTATGTACTCTGACTTAGGCCGATCATTCTTCTTGATCTATCTCTATAAATCTTGATACCTAAAATATAGGTCGCTTCGCCTAAGTCTTTCATTGAGAAATTCTTACTCAACCCAGTCTTACCAGCCTGTAAAGAAAGAACGTCATTCCCTATTATTAATATATCATCAACATATAATACTAGGAATGCCACATTGCTCCCACTTACCTTCTTGTAAACACATGGTTCATCTTCATTTTGGATCAACAAAACCTTCAAGCTGTGTCATATATACATCCACATCTTCTTCAAGGCTCCTATTTAAGAAAGTGGTTTTGACATCCATTTGCCAGATTTCATAGTCATGGTAAACAGCTATAGCAAGCAAAATCTTGATAGACTTGACCACAGCCACTGGTGAAAAGGTTTCATCAGTCAATACCTTGAATATGCTTGAAACCTTTTGCCACCAATCGTGCTTTATAGGTCTGTACATTACCATCCATATCGGTCTTCTTTTTGAAAACCCACTTGCACCCTATAGGTTTTACCCCTTCAGGTGGATCAACCAAAGTCCATACTTGATTAGTATACATGGATTCCATCTCAGATTTCATGGCATCCAGCCATCTCTTGGATTCTGGAGTGTTCATAGCATCTTAGTAGGTGAGAGGCTCATCTTCGTCGATAAGCATCACATCACCATCTTGAGTTAAGAGAAATCCATAATATCTCTCAGGCTCATGGCGAATCCTACTAGACCTACGAATAACCTGTGTTTCTTGAGCAGTGTTGTGGTCTTGTACATCCTGCTCAAGTTCCTCCATTGGTTCAATGTTATCTTGTGGGCCTCGAACTTCATCGAGATCTATTATCCTCCCACTGTTTTTCTTCGAAAGCATTTCTCTTTCAAAGAACACTACAGTTCGAGCAACAAACACTTTTTTCTCTGAAGGATTATAGAAAGAATAACCCTTTGTTTAAATTGGGTATCCCACAAAATTATATTTGTCTGATTTAGGTCCTAGCTTTCCAGAAGTTAGACGTTTCACAAATGCCTCACATCCCCAAATTTTCATAAATGACATGCTATGACGTTTCTTAGTCCATATCTCATATGGAGTCTTCTGAACCGTTTTAGTAGGAACTCGGTTAAGTGTATAAGCAGCCGTCTCCAGGGCGTAGCACCAGAAACTAATTGGAAGATCTGCATGACTCATAATTGATCGTACCATGCCCAAAAAAGTATGATTCCTCCTTTCAGAAACTCCATTCCATTGTGGTGTTCCGGGAGGAGTGAGTTGTGATACAATACCACACTCTTTTAATAAACTCTTAAATTCATGGCTTAAGTATTCACCTCCACGATCAGATCGTAGAGTCTTAATACTTCCGCCAGTTTGCTTTTCTACTTCAGCTTTGTATTCTTTGAACTTTTCAAAAGAATCGGATTTGTTCTTCATAAGATACACATATCTACTGAAATTATCAGTAAACGTGATAAAGTAGTAAAAGCCACCTCTTGTCATAGTACGCATAGGACCACATACATCACTATGTATAAGTTCTAATCGTTCAGTGGCCCTTTCACCTTGTCCAGTAAAAGGAGATTTAGTCATTTTTCCAATGAGACAAGGTTCGCATGCTTCGTATGATTCAAAGTCAAACTTATCCAAATATCCATCCTTACGTAACTTGGAAATGTGCTTCTCATTTATATGGCCTAAACGACAGTGCTAGAGGTATGTTTGATTTGAGTCATTTATTTTAAGACGTTTGTTATTCACATTATAGATAGGAGTGTCTAAATCAAGAACATATAAACCATTAAATAAACGTGCAACCCCATAGGTAACATTATTCAAAGAAAAGGAACAACTATTGTTCTGAATTGAAAATGCAAAACCTTTATTGTCCAAACAAGAAACCGAAATAATGTTTCTGCAAATTATAGGCACGTAAAAACAGTTCTTAAGTTCTAAAATAAGCCCAATGGGCAATGATAAATAATAAGTCCCTACAGCTAAGGCAACAACCTTTGCTCCATTGCCAAAGTCCTACTCCTTTGCAGCTCCTGCACATTTATACAAATGTGATAACCACATCCAGTATCTAATACCCATGATGTTGAAGTAGACAAATTGACCTCTATAACATAAATACCTGAATCAGAAGCTTGACCAGCCTTCTTCTTCTTCAGCAGATCCTCCAAATAAGCATGACAGTTTCTCTTCCATTGACTTGGTTTACCACAATAGTGACAATCACCCTTTGCAACAGCACCCTTAGGCTTTAAAGCTTGTTTGGGATTGGTCTTTGGCTTGGGACCAGAAGCAGATCCAATCTTCTTCTTTCCCTTCCATTTACCTTCCCTTTTAGCCTTACCTTTATTGTCTATCATCAACATGGCAGCTGGTTCAGCCTTTTTCATGTTGGTTTCAGCAGTTCGTAACATGGCCAACAATTCAGTGGGTGTTTTGTCTATCTCATTCATATTGTAGTTCATAACAAAATGAGTATAGTTGNACAATTCAGTGGGTGTTTTGTCTATCTCATTCATATTGTAGTTTATAACAAAATGAGTATAGTTGTTGTTCAAAGATTGCAAGATCAAGGGAAAGGCATATATTTAGAAGCCTATTTATTTAGAGAGATGACAACTCAACTCAAACATGGATAATTTGTATGTAAATATATTATATGTCACAGGAATCTTCAGCAAGTATTATTTGACAAGAAAAAGAAGATAAAAATCAATCTACAGACTTGAAGTAGTACTGCATTGAAAGAAGCTCAATTTAATTGATCATGCCTCAGTGGAGTATTTAAGTTTGAAGAAGCTACAGTGCCTGAAGATTTCAATATTGTGTGACAACAAATATAGTCAAGTCAGAAGGAGCAGAAGTGAACCATTATAAAAGTCAAGTGAAGAAATTTTGTTTGTTGTGAATCACTCGTGAACCAGACAGTACATAGAGTGTTGACAAAATACAGAGAATGTTCTTTACTACAGAAGAAATGGTCAGCTACAGACATTGGTGTGAAGACAGAAGAATTAAAATTATATCATCAACAGTTGTCGAGTTAAGACTTTAATTTAATTCTCTATTAATTGATTAAATTATTTAGTTAATTTAATTGGTAAATTAATTCAATCAGAATTAATTTATTCCTTAAATTGATTAAGAAATTAATTAATTTAGAATCATTTTAGAATGAAGAAGACTTTAATTTAATTCTATTATCAAAAAGATAATTTATTAATTCAAAAAGAATTAATTTAATGTATAAGATATATAATAAAATAAATAGAATTTAAATTAAAAAGAAAACAAAAAAAAGGAGAGAAGNTTAAAAAAAAAGACAGAAGATATACATTTCAAGTACAATGCATGTCGACTAAATCAAATGTCGGGAAGACTTTTTTTTAAAAGTCTCCCGTACATTAAAAAGTCTCCCCGAAGAATTTTCAAAAGACTCTCAAGATTTAAAAAGTCTTCCAAGGTTAAGAAAGTCTTCCTGAGCCAGAAAAGTCTCCCAAGAAAAAGTCTTTCAGCCCAGAAAAAGTCTCCCCGAGGAGAAAAAGTCTCCTCGAGCAGAAAAAGTCTCTGAAGTCCAGATTTGCATATATATACAAGTTTAAGTCAGTAGATTCAAAAAATTCAACTAACATTCTATTTGGCTAAAAACAAATTCTAAAGATCATTTCATGTCAAAATTATTCTAGAATTTTAAGAACTAATTAGTGAATATTTTTCCGATTTAATCTTGTAACCAACCTCAAGTTTAATATAAGTATTTTACTTGAATTGTGTTTCTTTGATAATTATTTCGTGATAAAAATTAAGATTGTTTAATAAAAAATTATCTGAAACAGAATTTAATATTTATTAGAGATTGTATTCAACCCCCCNCTAACAATTTGTATCCGGACAAGGGGCTGATCAGGTTATCAGAAGGTGTGTACCATATAGTGAAACAGAAGCTATTATGAGGGATTATCATGCCACAGCTTATGGAGGCCGTTATGGGGGTGAAAAGACAGTGACTCGTATTCTGCAGGCAGGATTTTATTGGCCATCACTCTTCAAGGATGCTCATCAGTTTGTAACCTGGTGTGATCGTTGCCAGCGAGTAGGCAACATTTCGAGAAGGGATGAGATGCCCCTTAATGTGATGCTAGAGGTAGAAATTTTTGATGTGTGGGGAATCGACTTCATGGGCCCATTCATTTCATCATGCAATAACCAATACATCTTGCTAGCTGTGGATTACGTCTCCAAATGGGTTNTTACGTCTCTAAATGGGTTGAGGTCAAGGCGCTCCCAACTAATGATGCCAATGTATTGCTCAATTTCCTTCACAAGAACATTTTCACCAGATTCGGGACTCCAAGAGTCATTATTAGTGATGAGGGTTCTCACTTTTGCAATCGGAAGTTCAATAATCTGATGGTAAGATTCAACATCAACCATCGGGTGGCGACAGCATACCACCCTCAAACCAATGGCCAAGCTGAAGTATCAAACCGTGAGATCAAACGCATTCTGGAAAAGGTGGTAAGTCCTTCTCGTAAGGATTGGTCATTAAAACTGGATGAAGCCGTGTGGGCTTATCGAACCGCGTTCAAAACACCTTTGGGTATGTCACCATATCAACTTGTCTATGGGAAAGCTTGTCATCTGCCAGCGGAACTGGAACACAAGGCTTATTGGGCATTGCAGAAGTTGAATTTCGATTGTAAAGCCGCGGGGGAAAAACGGATGGTGCAGATAAATGAGATGGATGAGTTTCGTCTACAAGCTTATGAGAATAACAAGCTATACAAGGAGAAAGTGAAAAGATGGCATGATCGTCGATTGATAACAAAGGTATTTGTTCCTGGTCAGTCAGTTTTATTATTTAACTCTCGTCTGCGATTGTTTCCAGGAAAACTTAAGTCAAGGTGGTCAGGACCTTTTATTGTGAAGACTGTGTTTCCACACGGAGCTGTGGAAATTTTTGAAAAGACACCAGATAAAGCGTTTAAAGTCAATGGTCTGAGATTAAAGCCTTATGTGGGAGAAAGAATAAATCGCGAAGCTGAAATCGCGATTATGTCTACCTTGGAATGAGGACCTGAAATCACGTCCGGCTAAATGACGCTAACGACAGTGCTCGTAGGAGGCAACCTACGGCTTGAATGGCTTTAAAAAAAAATTAACAGTAGCCCTAGGAGCGGGCGCGCTCCAGGAGGCGCGGGCGCGCTCGAGGCCGCTGTTATAAAAAAAAGAGTAAAAAGCCCAAAATCGTTCCCAAAAACAAATAAAGCCCATACAGATCTGTTTTATAGCCTTTTAACATACCCTAACCCTAATCCCCACATTCCAAACCCCCACACACTTATCCTTGTCCTTTAAATCCTATTCTAACAAAATCTCTACATCTCACATATACACACAACTATACACAAAACTACAAATCAATACATGGCACCTAAGAGAGCTAGGTGAGCAGGTACTTCCAGTACTTCTTTGACTGGGGGAGTCCTTCCTCAGTTCAATTCACCGGAGGCTCAAACTGAATTTGCGCGATTAATGACCAAATCTGTGGTCAAGGAGAGAGGTTTTACTCCGGGTGTTCTTGATAGGTCTTTGCTTGCGATGATTGATGAGCGCGGTTGGGAAACCGTGTGTGAGGCTGCAGAGGCGATACTGTTGAGTATCGTTAAGGAGTTTTATGCTAATGTCAAGCAGGAGAAAAATGGGTATTCTACAGTCCGAGGTTATGTGGTGGACTATACTCCTGCCGCTATTACCAAGGTTTTGAAATTGCCGGCAACGCAGGCAGGTGAGGAAGATTTTGGATTGCAAACTCGTGAGGAGGTTGACCTTGAGGCCATTCTGCGCGATATGACAGTTCCAGGCACTAATTGGAAGCGTAGGGTGGGCTCTATTGAGCCGGTTACCTTCTCAGCTATGGCGTTGAACCTGTATGCTAAGGCCTGGAACCTGTTTCTGTGTGCTAATATTGTGCCATCGTCGCATACTCATGAGGTGACAGTGGATCGAGCCATTTTGTTGTGGGGAATTCTAAGCGGGAAATACATCGACCTAGGCTCCCTTATCTACAGGCACATGATCAGATTTTTGCAGGGCAGTACCACTGGAGCGATTCCTTATGGCTCAGTGGTTGTTCGTCTGTGTGTTGATGTGGGTATTCACTGGCCGGCAGAGGAGCAGTTGCAGCTACCTGCAAGTACCATTGATACGGCGGCGATAGCCAGGCTGCTTGAATGGGACGGTGGTGTACCGCATGCCAGAGGTTTAAGGTATATTGTGAGTGGTGAAGTACCACCTAGACAGCAGAGGGAGGCTAGGGCTGGATATTCTAGGGCACAGCGTGATGTGGCTAGTGCTGGCATGGGTGAGGCTCATTTTAGATGGTTGGCGCGGTGGATGGACGCCGTTGATGACAGACAGAGCCGGTTTACTTCTGACCTGACTCAGGCTCTCGGTGCAGCTTTCCTGGCTACTGGTGTACAGGTAGATTGGCCTGTTTATGGAGATGGCACCGTGTATCCACCACCGGATTCACCCGAGGAGGGTGACTCTGCTGAAGATTGAGGTATATCTGCACACTTTCTTTGTTTCTTGCCTTCAATGGGGACATTGCATATTTTAAGTTGGGGGTGGGAAATGGAGATTGTAGTTAGATGCATATAGGACATGTAGTTATATTGTTTTTCAGGCATTTTGTTTTAATTGTCCATATAGAGCATTTTGTTTGCATTTTTTATTTTGTTTACCATGTGAGTCCATTTTAGTTGCATTTCATAGCATGCATATTTCATAGTCCCTTAGGACGAGCTAATTTTGATTGTTAGGTCGATGTCAAATTGAGTGTGGTATTGATGAGCAGAGGGATGATTTACAGTCCTTATGAAATTGATTTGCATGTTTCAGAAGCACATTCATTACACAGTCTCATCGGTTGCTTTTGGGCTAGGTTGAGTCATGCCTGTTTAGTTGTTTTAGATTTAATCGCCTGTTTATATCCAGAATGTTTGTTATTCCCTTGATAATGTAAGGACGCTAAAGTACAAGTTTGGGAAAAACCAGGGATTCATGCTTATTGTTAATAGTTGTCGAGAATGGCTAGGCGTCAAATGGCTAGTAGCCGGCTCATATTTTTATGAGTAGTCTAGGGTTGGAATTGAGAATTCTCACTCCAGATTTTATTCTATAAAAAAAACAAAACAAAACAAAAGAGAAAAGAAAAAAAAAAGGAAAAAAAAAGTCGTGTGAATAATTTCAAGGCAAAATTAACCAGGGTGAGCTCTTTAACACTCAAGCAATTAAGTTCGCGGGGACTTTGTGCCTAGTGACCTAAGGTTTTTTATAGTCTAGGATTCACTGACCTAACGCTCGCTACATGGGTATTATTGTATAAGCCTTTAGGGGTCTCATCCATTGCACGGTTAAGTAAGCCTATGTATTGAGTTATGTGTCGTAATGGTTGTTTAGCAATAAAGTATGGTTCCCTGTCTAACTCAAATGAATGACGGAGGAGTTTGCATGTTATGGAGTGTTTATCGCTCATTCTGTTTATAAACATGTGATTGTCTTGGCGAAAAATTGGTATGCTTTTGGTCTAGTGTAAGAGTATATTTGATGAGCATCGCACACACCCACGTTTTTGTTCATGTAGTGTCGGTATACGGGGGCTTGGTCGAGCTCTGTTCGGATGTATTGCATCTCTTTNCGTATTAATTGTGACCACGTTCTCTTGCGTGAATAAAGTGTGAACAGTGAACCACTATAAAAGTCAAGTGAAGAAATTTTGTTTGTTGTGAATCACTTGTGAACCAAATAGTACACAGAGTGATGACAAAATACAAAGAATGTTCTTTACTACAGAAGAAATGGTCAGCTATAGACATTGGTGTGAAGACAGAAGATTTAAAATTATATCATCAACAGTTGTGGAGTCAAGATTTTAATTTAATTCTCTATTAGTTGATTAAATTATTAAGTTAATTTAATTGGTAAGTTAATTCAATCAGAATTAATTTATTCTTTAAATTTATTAAGAAATTAATTAATTTAAAATTATTTTAGAGTGAAGAAGACTTTAATTTAATTCTATTATCAAAAAGATAATTTATTATGTATCTNTGAGTCGTAAAAGAGCAAACGGACTTAAAATCAGCTGCTGGGTAGAAGCTGCAGGCGCGCCCGCGCCTCGCCAAGCGCGCCCGCACTTCAACAGGAAAGACCACGCGCGACCGCCCTCCGTCAAGCGCGTCCGCGCCCCAGTCAAAGTTTATTTGTTTATTTTGCAGTTTGGTTAGATTTTAAGGCCCAGCAAGAAGCAGGCCCATGGATATTTGGTTTTTTATGTAACCTAGTAGAAAAACAGAAGGGACGTTTTTTTATTATTATCGTATCATAGAAAGTAGTAGTACTTTGTGAGCCACCAAGGAAGAGAATTAGGTCATCAAGCTATCTTGGGTGATTTAGTTCGAACTANACTTAGATTAATTCAAAAAGAATTAATTTAATTTATAAGATATATAATAAAACAAATAGAATTTAAATGAAAATGAAAAAAAAAAGACAGAAGATATACATTTCAAGTACAATGCATGTCGACTAAATCAAATGTCGGGAAGACTTTTTTTTAAAAGTCTCCCGTACATTAAAAAGTCTCCCCGAAGAATTTTCAAAAGTCTCTCAAGATTTAAAAAGTCTTCCAAAGTTAAGAAAGTCTTACTGAGCCAGAAAAGTCTCCTAAGAGAAAGTCTTTCAGCCCAGAAAAAGTCTCCCCGAGGAGAAAAAGTCTCCCCGAGCAGAAAAAGTCTCTCAAGTCCAGATTTGCATATATATACAAGTTTAAGTCACTAGATTCAAAAAATTCAATTAACATTCTATTTGGCTAAAAACAAATTCTAAAGAGCATTTCATGTCAAAATTACTCTAGAATTTTAAGAGCTAATTAGTGATTTTTTTTCCGATTTAATCTTGTAACCAACCTCAAGTATATATAAGTATTTTACTTGAACTGTGTTTCTTTGATTATTATTTCGTCATAAAAATTAAGATTGTTTAATCAAAAATTATCTGAAACAGAATTTAATATTTATTAGAGATTGTATTCAACCCCCCTTCTACAATCATTTGGACCTAACATCAAGTCAATCTGAGCTTCCGGACCAATCGGGAAACCTAAAGTATCAAGATACTTAGTATAACCTATCATCTTTAGAACATGTGGTTGAACAGGTTCAAGCTCTCCCTGTTTACAAGAATACAGTGTTTTGCTCGTGTCGAACCTTTATTGACGAGCCTGTCCCTCAAACATTTTTTGAAGGTGTTCAATCATCTCATAAGCATCCATATGCTCATGTTGTTTTTGAAGCTCAGCACTCATGGTTGCCAGCATGTGACACACAACATCATTCGCATCATCAATACGCTTCTGATAAGCATTTTGCTGAACACGAGTTACATTCTCAACAGGAGGAGTAGGTGAAGGAATTTCAATGGCGTGAAGCTTTCGCTCCTGCCTGAGGAAAATCCTCAAATTCCTAAACCAATCAAGGAAGTTAGTTCCTATCGGAATGTCCTTCTCAAGGGTTGCTCTCACAGAGAAGTTATTTGTTTTGTTTGCCATTAAATATCTATAATGTTTAAAATGCATATTATTTAGTTGCAGAAGTATAATTATGTTCAAGTGATTATCATATACATTCATAATATATATCTCCCACTATTTTTATCAAATCAATAGCCCTAACTATTAATTCGGAAAGNCATCATTCCAACACATACATATCTACACATGCATTCATATACATATATGTATTGTGTGTAAATTAAACATTTTTGGTTATGACCCCATCGTATGTGATATTTCCACGCTAATGGAATTAACAAGGTCAATCTATGGTAGTTTCGAATACTACACTATTACATGTCTTTATCTTCTTCATTGCTCCATCATTTGGATTGCCTCCTAGCTTCCTTGCTTCCAAGTCTCCATTGAACAATTACATTGAATAATAAATAAATCTATTCTAATGAAATTACAAGAAGAACTCGAGTTACATTCGAGATTAACAATTACAATGAATAAACGACATGCAAGTCGTATTTAGAAACCAAAACCATAAAACAAAACCACTATCCTATGGGTCTTTAGGCCATAACCATCCACCATGTTATCATATAACACATGTAATATATCTCAGATTATATAAACATATCATATTATCATATATAATAAATTTTGAAATTTGAGAAAATCAAATAAATTTCAGAAAATAATAAATTGCCGTTTTGGGGCCTGTAAAGTCGTCAAACGGCTTACAGACATGAAGTTGACTTTTCAGTATTGCTCAGTGACACAATTCCAGTCAGAAAACACATATCGTTTGTGAAAATCGGACACTGGATACAGATTTCTAAATATCTACCGAAGTCGTTTCAGAATTCGTATCGAATACGATTCCCATAACAAGAACAAACATGTATCATATACATACAGCAATACACACAATCATCCCATGATTATACAACACATGAATATCATATATTCAAAATCATATAAAACATATATATCAATATATAGTCATGGCATATCATATATATGTTTATGTACATCGAAAAACTATTAAACACATAACCAAATCATCCCATTATAAATGTAGCCCCGATGCCATTGAAGGGTTTCGGGCATGAAAACGTAACGGATATAACGTAAAACAATAAAAAAAATAAAACCCTATTGCAGGATCCATGTATAACTTTGGATGATTATGGTGAAGAAGTCTGTACCTTAACAAAGCTTTTCGTATGATGTTTAATGAAGGTCCAGTAAAATGAATCACAGCAGCCTTTTGTTGCAAAGATCTGCTCTCCAAAGAAGTCCACACGAACGCCTGATCATCCTACGATCACCGGAGTTGGTACTAGCCGAATTGCTTGCCTCTTTCTCTCTCTCTTCTTTCATCTAGCCTCTCTTGATGTTGAGCAGCTAGGGTTTTTCTCTAAAACCGAAATTTGATAATTAAACCCTAATAATATACATCATTATGTATATATAGGGGGAGAGAGATTTTGGGTTTAACCCTAATCCATGTGATTTCCAAAACTCATTCTGATTTTGGGTTATTATTATTATTAAATCTGAATTCTAATATAATTAATCAAGTCCCACTTAATTAATTCAATAATTAAATTCGAATAATAATAATACTTATTAAATCCGAATTCTAATATAATTAATCAAGTCCCACTTAATTAATTCAATAATTAAATTCGAATAAACAATAATATATTTAAATTCGTAATTTAAATAAACCTCCGTTTTGACGTTCTTTGTGTGTGACCCTTTAGGTTATTATTACGTTGGCAATAATTTTATTATCTAATAATAAAATTATAAACAATGAGCGGCATCTAGTAATACATCATTGCTACCCAAGTAACAATAATAATTGGTGATTCAATTAAACCTTTCGTAAATAATGTTCCTTGTAATATAATCCCTTTAACCTAATATTATAGATCAAACTCGAGGCATGTATGGTGTCATCCTCTTCAATGTTTAATCTCGGTTTCCTTGATCAATGAGTAAACTATTTAAACAAATCAATATTTGAGCATGGCCATGCATTTCATAGTCTCACTCAATCAAGAGGCCAATAATATCACTCCTAGAATTGGAGGGTTAAATCCTATATCTATCATTCATATTCCCCATACGATTCATAGCATACCCAATGTCCACCTTTATCATTACCCGGTTAAAGGTAACTTTGAGTGTAATCAAAGTATATTAATTCTCGTATAGAAATATAATGATTTCAAGTCAGAGGATCATTACATCATTATCACTGTGAGATTTCTTATGACACTTATTAACATGTAGAATCTCACGGCGGGTCTTTCCAGTGTCATGTATTGATACATACACTTATGTTCTTGACTTTAGTATCACCATACCTATGACCAATGAGATGTGGTCATCTGTCAACAAACATACTAGTCTTATTGCATTATTACTGTCCTTAAATAATAATACTTGACTAGGGAATTTTAGGAATAAAATACTATTCATATAATCTCATTTTTAAGTCACATACTTAAAGACATATATTACATATTAATATTCCAAGGACATTTATTATTCTTTCAATTTATGACGCAGTAAATAAAGAATTAATTAATATTAATTAAATAATCACATAACATAATTCTTAATTGTTTTCAATAAATCATTAAAAGTATTGTCTCTAGGACACCAATACTAACAAAGACTACAACTTAAAAAGTTAAAAAGTGGAAAATATTTATTATAGTATGGCACAAATGAGTCAGACAGTACATTTGTATGCCAACTAAATTAATAAATATTCATCATCTAGCTAAAGTGGTTTTATAACAGAAGACAGAGCAATGACGAAAAGATTTCAGAGCTGACAACAAGGTTATACAAGTCAAGATAGTATTTAAATTCTACTATCAAAAGTTAATTAATTATTTAATTTATTTAATTAAATTAATTTAAGTTGAATTTAATTTAATTTATAAATTATTTAATTTAATTAAGTAAAATTAATTTATTATAAAAGAAATGATTAGGTATGACTTTTGATATGAGCTAAAAGTAAGCCCTAAAGATACAATTAATGTAGCATTAATTAGACATAGTTTGGTCCAAAATGGAGGCCCATTTAATGAGGCTCGAAACCCTATTAAATTCATAATTAATTAATTAGCTAAATATACAGCTAATTAGTTATGCCGAACTACATGGAAACTATTCCAAGGAGTAGCCCCCAAGACACCTTAATCAACAAAGAAATATATTCCTACATGGAAACTACTTCTATCATAAGAAAGACAGAGAATCCTTCTAGGAAGTGCCTTACCCATCAAGGTTCCTAAACCTACTCTAATTCTTAGACTCTCTATGTTTATATAAAGGGCCTAATTCATCATTCTTAGAAATACGTCCTGACTTGATTCTCATACGTACTGAGATACATAGACATCTTGTGAGGGAAGAACTAAGCTACGAACCACAAGTGCATCCATTAAAGCTCGATAAGCTCTGACACTCATCGAAATTAATACACCCTAGATTTTAATCCACAACATTTGGCACCGTCTGTGGGATATCGTCCTTTCTACTGGAGACTCAACCACTGCGATTCCTCCCACGGGAGACCCAACTGCTGCGATCCCTCCAAAAGGAACTCAAACTTCTAGGATTAATGTCGCTCCTAGCACTCAAAGGCTTGGTCCAATGAAATCGTTTATTGTTACTGCTCCTCGTGCACAAATTTCTACTGTTGTTATCCCTAGCAGCACTCTTGCCTAACCTAGGCTTGGACTCTCCCAAGCATATACCACTCCATACATCAAAGGGCTGAAACCACAAAACTATGAGGCAGAGAGGGAATCCAAGATTTCTCAGGACCATACTCGACTGATTATGAAAGATCTGAAGGAACCGACATTAATCCTAGAAGGAGAAGGCCTGACAAGGAACCCGTAGGAAGGCAACGTTCACAGTCCCGTAAGACACTAGCACAGAAAATTACTTCCTACGAGGCTAAACTCAAAGAGCTAAAGAAAAGTCTAGGTCGACCGGGCACAATGCCAGCTCTAAGGTGTGAAGCCCTTGACATCATAGAACTAGACGGAACCTCTCGAAAGAGAAGGAGGGAAACTGCAAGGGCTGATCCCACTGAGTTGCTGCCACTCGGAGATCCTGATGATCCGACACCACCCTTTACTGAAGTGATCATGAACGCTCACATCTCAAGGAAGTTCAAGATGCCCACCATCAAGACTTATGACGGAGCAAGAGATCCCTCGAATCATGTAAAAACTTTCTCGAATGTTTTGTTATTACAACCTATCAACAATGCTGTCAAATGCAGGGCTTTTCCTCAAACCCTGGGGGCATGGCTCAATGTTGGTATAGTTGGTTACCTCCCAACTCTATTGGGTCCTTTAAAGAACTCAGCAAGGTCTTCATAAGATAGTTTATAAGTGGAAGAGTGCACGAAAAAAGTTCAACTTCTCTCATGAATCTAGAACAAGGAAAGAATGAATCCCTGATGGACTACTTGAACCGTTTTATAAGGAAGCCTTGAAAGTCCCGGACTTGGACGAAAAAGTAGCTATGATAGCCTTGCAACATGGGACGATTGATCCTTACTTTAAAAGGTCATTATCTAGGCATCCCCAAAAGAACATGCTCCTCCTTTAAGATAGGGCTGGGAAGTAGATCAAGGCAGAAGAAAGCATGAAGAAAACCACTATATCAATGGCGACACATGGGAATAATAGCAAAAAGAGAAAAGGCAATCAAAAGTATGATGCTTGGGAGAAGTATTCTAAGATAGATAAGGATTTAAAATCCCCCCTAAGAAAAATAACTTGGGACCAAAGTTCACTGAATATGCAAGGCTGAATATGCCTCGAAGCCAAATCCTGATGACTATTGAAAGGGATCGAGACCTAAGATGGCCTAAACCCCTAAAGTCTAATCCTGAGAAGAGAAACAAGAACGCGTTTTGCCAATTTCATAAGGATACCGGACATGATACAGATGAATGCAGACAATTGAAGGATGAAATTGGATTCCTTATCAGAAGAGGAAAACTTTCTAAGTACACCAAAAATGGAAGCCATGATAGGCGTGATGATAATAGAAGAAACAGTGATAGTTAGGATAGAAATCCCCTGCCTACTGACAAGTTATTAATATGATTTTTGGAGGACCAACAATTGCATGGAATTCAAGAAACTCAAGGAAATCATACGCTAGAGAAGTTATGCAAGTCATAGGAGAAACACCTAAATGTGCTATAATAGAGATGGTCATATCCTTTAATGACTCAGACTTGGAAGGGATAAGGTTTCCCCATGATTAAACTCTTGTCATAGCCCCTTTGATAGGGAATTCAGAAGTAAAAAGGGTCCTGGTGGACAATGGAGCATCAGTTGATATCTTATTCTATGATGCCTTTGCAAAGATGGGGTAAAATGATTCCTAACTAACCCCTTCGGATTTTCAAATCTATGGTTTTAATGGAGTGGAGTTGAAAGTGAAAGGAACCATTCAACTACCCATGACAATGGGAAGAGAGCCTCGGGAGGCCACTCAAATGCTAACATTTCTGGTAATCAAAGCATCTTCTACGTACAATGCAATCCTTGGAAGAACAGGCTTGCATGTTTTTAAGGCTGTTGCCTCAAGTTATCACTTGAAGATCAAGTTCCCCACCAGAAATTATGTTGGGGAGGAAAAAGGAGACCAGAGAATGAAAAAAAGTTGTTACATGGCAGCCCTGAGACCCGATGGAGTCGGGGGCAAGTCCTGCCCATAGAGGACATGGACTCAAGAGAAGGTGAAGAAAGAAGAGGGAAACCAACTCAAAACTTGATTCCAATACCCTTAGTTTCGGGAGAACCTGAGAAAGTCATATATATCGGAGCCTCATTAAAAGAGCCTATGAAAGAAAATTTAACAAAGTTCTTGCTAGAAACAAGGACTTGTTTGCTTGGACAGCCGCTAATATGTTGGGGATTGACCCACATGCTTAACGTGGATCCAAGACAGAAAACGGTGAAGTAAAAGAAGAGAAATTTCACTCCAGAAAGGCAAGAGGCCATAAAACAAGAAGTGGAAAAGCTCTTGGAGGCTAGTTTTATTAAAAAAAAATTCAATTTGCCGAATGACTAGCTAACCATATGATGGTCAAGAAATCCAATGGTAAGTGGAGAATGTGTGTAGACTTTACTAATTTAAATGATACATGTCCAAAGGATTGCTTTCCTCTTTCGAGGATCGATGCACTTATAGATGACATAGAAGGACATGAGATGTTAAGCTTCATGGATGGCTTTAGTGGATACAATCAAACCAGGATGCATGAAGATGACATTGCCAAGGTATCCTTCAACACTGACTTTGGCATATTTTGTTATCTTTCTATGGCCTTTGGGTTAAAGAATGCAGGAGCCACCTCACAAAATTTTCAAGCATCTTATTGGAAAAACCATTGAGGTCTATGTTGATGAAATGCTAGTTAAAAGCCTCGATAATGCCGATCACATTGAACACCTTGGAGAGGTTTTCAAAGTGCTGAGGCACCATAAAATGATGTTAAACACTGCAAAATGCACTTTTGGAACCCCTAAAAGGTGGATTGAGGCCAATCTTGACAATTAAGGCCCTCGTTAAAGAAGGTAAAAGATTTTGTGTGGACGGAAGAAAGTCAATCAGCCTTCGAGGAACTGAAGAAATATATGGCTGAAGCTCCGTTGATAGCCAAGCCTAGTCCTGAGGACATCATATACATATATTTGGCCGTATCAGAAAAGACCCTGAGTGTTATCCTTATACAGGAAGAAGAAAAGATTCAAAAACTAGTTTACTATATGAGCAAGGCCTTACATGGAGTGGAACTTAACTACTCCAAGATTAAAAAGTTTACACTGGCCTTAGTGATGGCCTCAAGAAAGTTACGGCCCTACTTTCAAGCACACAAAATCGAGGTATTAACTGATCAACCTTTGAGAAACATCATACATAGCCCTAAGGCAAGTGGAAGATTGATTAAATGGACCATAGAGCTGGGAGAATTCAACATCAAGTATAACACTCGAACGACCATTAAAGCTCAAGATCTTGCTGACTTCATGGTCAAATATACCATTAATGACCAAGAAGTCGGGGGGCAGGATAGGGAGGAAACAACACAAAAAGAAGAATGACAAGCTCCTAAAGAATATTGGGTGCTCAGTTTTGATGGGGCACCAAAAACAAAATCTAGTGGAGCAGGCTTAGTGCTATAAAGTCCCAAAGGATTTGTAATTGAGTATGATACTAAGCTTGAGTTTTCAACAACCAATAATGAAGCCGAATATGAAGTTGTGATAGCTGGCCTGGGCCGGCCAAGGCACTGAATGCCAAATACCTTAAACTCTTTGGAGACTCGAAGTTAGTCATATCCCAAGTAAATGGAGAGTTTGAAGCAAGGGAAGAAGTCATGGTTAAATACCTCCGACTAAAGCTATAATGACTCAATTTGAAGAATGTCAGATGGAATATGTTCCTAGAGAAGAGAATGTAAAGGCCGATGCCTTATCGAAGTTTACCTCATCGGAATTGGATGAACATATAGGAAGTGTCTACTTCCAAGTCTTGAAGACCCCCAGCATCAATTCAAAGCTAGTAGCCCCAAAAAATATGGGCAGTTGCTGGATGGATTCAATTAAAGCCCATCTTCAATCTGGATGGACTCCTGCCATTGTCATGGAAGCTAGATAGTTTACTGTGAGGGCATTAAGGTATGCTCTTGTCGATAAAATTCTCTATAAGAAATCTTTTGTTATTCCATACTTGAAATGCCTAAGGCCAGATGAAGCCCATGAAGCTTTGAAAGAAGTACACGAAGGAATTTATGGCCAACACTTGGGGGGCAGAGCTTTGGCTCACAAAATCACCCGCCTTGGCTTTTACTAGCCTGACTTGCTAAAAGATTGAAAAGAGTAGGTAAGAAGGTGTGACAGGTGCCAAAGGCATGCACCAGTTGTCAGGAAACCTCCTGAGATATTGACGTCCATCAATTCCCCCATACCCTTTACAGTGTGGAGAATGGACATCCTTGGACCCTTTCTATTGGCTAGCGGACAAAGAAAGTTCTTGATCGTTGTGATCAATTATTTAACTAAGTGGATTGAGGCTAAACCACTGACCAAGATAACCACCAAGAAAGTAGCTCAATTCTTTTGGGAAAACATCATATGCAAGTACGGAATACCATGAATCCTGGTCACAAACAACGGAACACAATTCAATAGTGAAAAATTCAAGGAATATTGTAATGATAATGACATCAATCTACGCTTTACTTCTGTTACACATCCCCAAGAAAATGGGCAGGCTGAAGTAGCCAATCGAATCATCCTTGATGAAGTTAAGAAAAGGATTGAATGTTCTGCTAACACATGGGTTGATGAGCTTTTGCCAATACTTTGGGCATACAGGACCACTCATAAAGTGACCACTAATGCAACTCCATTCTTCTTGGCTTATGGAGCCGAGACAGTGGTCCCAGTCAAAATATCACATATATTCCCAAGAATCAAGGCCTTCGAGCCCGAGAAAAATGAAGAAGGGATGAAACTTGCATTAGACTTGATTGATGAAGTCAGGGTCAAGGCTCATGCAAAGATCGCTGAATGTCAAAAGAGGTCATTTTTCTACTACAACCTAAGGGTTAAAGAAAGGTTTTTCAGACAAGGGGACTTGGTCCTCAGAAAAATTGAAACTTCCGGAGTAGTCCCCAAAGGCAAGTTAGCCCCTAACTGGGAAGGGTTTTACAAGATAAAACGAGTTAAGGGAGGAGGATCATATATCCTTAAAACCCTAGAAGATGTTGAAGTGCCAAGAACTTGGCATGCCTCAAACCTGAAGGTTTGTTATACTTAAATAATTCAACAACGTGTTCTTATATTTAGTAAGAACTAAGTAGAAATAAGGTCCGGTGAAACCATTAAGATATAAGAGCCTTTCGTTCTAGATAGGATTTCCATTTTGTAAGGGTTGTACCCACTTTAGCCTCGAAGGCATTATTAATAAAGTTTTTAGCCTTGTGGCATTTCCAAAACATGCGTATTTAGCCTAGATTGGCAATCAACCTTGTTAGTTCCTTTATGATAAAGGAATAAAATCAAGCTTGGTTGGCACTTTGATTAATATATATTCCCATTTATTCTTTTATGCTCGAAAAGTATATTTTATCAAATATGCTAAGGCACGAAAAACAAAAGAGCAAACGAAAAGGGACTTTTCATAAATAAAGAGTCTTGGGAGTACATAATTCAAACGGAAAAGGAAAATACAAGGAATACGAGAAAAAACGATACAAAGGAAAAAGAAACTAAGGAAGATCTTTGATGTCCTCGTCCTCATCTTTTTCTTCATCAGTCTTCTCTTCTTCATCTACCTCCTTTCGGGCATTGTCCTCAGCCTCGGGAGTAAAGTCGAAAACCTGATCATACTCATCCAAGTCCTCGCCGCCCGACAAGTCGCCTGAACCTGTCCCTTGGGCAGTAGAAGTCAAAGCCAATGGCTGACCCATGTGATAGGGGAAATCGACCGGATCAAAACGACTAGGATGCTTAGCCAAGACAGTGTTGAGGCACTTCACCCAAGCCTGAGCACAAGTCATCGGAAAAACCATGTCTTCATATTTGTCTATGAAGGCATAAAATTCCTCAGACTCCATGTACTTAGTAATTCGGGCATGTTTGTCCGTCCTCAGCACTTGTAGCTCAACATGGGCCGCTATCAGATCTTGCTCCTTTTCGATCAGTTTCTTCTCCAAGTTGGCCACCTTGGCCTCCGCCTTGACCTTGCCTTTTGTTTGGGCCTTCTCAGAAAAGCGCCAAGTTTTGGCCTGATGGGCCATGGTCTGGAACTAAGTGATGACCTGTTTAAAAAAACACAACACGATAAAACTAGGAAAACCAAACATCGACTAAGTGTAGAAAGATGGGAAACAAATGGGCCTTACCATAACAACAGCTTGGGCCCCTAGAGTCTCGACCTCTTCTATGTCTACCAGAGGAATATAGTTATGCGACCAATCGACGGAGTTCAGGGTACTCCCGATGATGGTATCTTGCCTCCTTAAGCCCCAACTGGGCCTCCAAGCCGCTGTGGTTGGGTCTTCCTCTTCTTCGCGGGGTCTCTTTCCCTTAGACTTGTTTTGGGCCCCTTCGCATGGATGAAAGAAGCTCGGAAAGTTGGGCTCCTTGATTGGGACCTCCAAAGCTTCATGGGCCTTCCTCATTTTGTGGGTTTCTTGATCGCCCACGCCCAAGTGAAAGTTAATGCTTTCAGTAGCTGTAAAACAGACAATGAAATAAAAAGGTGGACTCAACAAAATCAAAGAAAAAGGAAAATGAGGGTAAGAAAAATTACCCTTATCAGAATCATTAGAAAGACCCACGGCCTTTAAAGAAAACTCCTCCAAAAGCTTTCGATAATGGGTTAAACCTTTGTCTTGGCCCAAATCAGAATAATGAGCTTTTCCTCAGGAGTCAATTGAATCAAGCCCGGGTTCCCCTCCTTCACTTTGCAGAATGTGGGCCTGAACATGGTGGCCCAGTCGCCACCTTCCCAATCTAAATACAAAAAATCCTTCCTCCACTCTTGATTAGAGTCGGACAAGGACTTGTTGCTAAAAATCGGGGAAATGCCTTTCCTATGGCTAATGTAAACTCAACCCGACATCGAAGTTGGGCTATTCTTGAATAGGAAAATGCTTCTGAACACAGCTATAGAGAAGAGATAATTTTTCCTAAGGCATAAAACCATGAAACAAAAAAGGGTTTGCCATGAGTTTGGGTTTAATTGGACCTGACTAATTCTAACTTTAGTTAAAAGCCTAATGATGAATTCGTGAAAAGGGAATCTAAGCCCACCTAAAAGTGCATCCCTAAACACACATAGCCTATTGGGCCACCAATGACAAGCCCGATCACCAGGCTCTACCAAGACAAACTTGAACCCAGGGGCAACTTATACAATTTCGTGAATTTGTCATAATGAACCTGGTTGGTGAAAACACTGGTGTACCTAAAAGCGTCTAGCTCGCCCTGGGTTGGAAACTCATCACCCATAGTTTGTAGTAGATCACAAATCGAAGAAAATACTAGATTTACGATGACTACATTACCTCTTTTGGACTCCCTGGCCAGAAGTTTCTGTTGAGCAATATCTTGGTCCGTCATTGATGTTCAACAGATGAAAGTTTGAAACGATAAAGAGGAAGGTTGATCGGAATATATTGCAGAAAATCACCTTTGCTAAAGAACTCTAGAGAGAAGTTAGTGGAGAGAAATTTACTAAGGAAGCGAGAGGTGAAAAATGAAGTTCACACCTCACTAATTTATAGCCGATAAAAAGGGAAGCTCAATCGGTTAAAATTCCCATCGCCATCAAAAGTTGGGCCCAAAAAGTAATTGGGCCATGAAAGCCTTAGGCCCAAAACTCGATGTGGACAAAAACAGATACGGGCCAAGGCCCATTAACCTTTCAAATTAATGGGGTCTTTTATAATAATCGACCAGGAACACCATTCGACTAGAACTCAATTGGTGGCTTAAATTCGACCAAGAACACCATTAGACTAGAAGTCAATTGGTGGCTTAAATTCGAACAAGAACACCATTCGGCTAAAAGTTTTTTGATGGCCTAAAATCGACTAGGAATCTCATTCGATCAGAAGCCAAAAGATGGCCCAAAAATGACTAGGATCCTGGTCAAAAATCGACCAGGAACCCTGCTCGACCAGGACTCCAAGGCAGGCTAAAATCGACTAGGAATCCTGGTCAAAAATCGACCAGGAAACCTGTTCGACCAGGACTCCAAGGAAGCCTAGAATCGACTAGGATCCTGGTCTAAAATCGACCAGGAATCCTGCTCGACCAGGACTCTAAAGCCGCCTAATATCGACTAGGAATCTTGGTCAAAAATCGACCAGGAAACCTGTTCGACCAAGACTCCAAGGAAGCCTAGAATCGACTAGGATCCTGGTCCAAAATCGACTAGGAACCCTGCTCGACCAGGACTCCCAAAGAAACCTAGAAATGACCAGGATCAAATCGACTAGGATCCTGGTCGAAAATCGACCAGGAAACCTGTTCGACCAGGACTCCAAGGAAGCCTAGAATCAACTAGGATCATGATCGAAAATCGACCAGGAACCCTGCTCGACCAGGACTCCCAAAGAAGCATAGAAACGAACAGGATCCTGGTCGAATTCGACTAGGATTCCTGGTCGAAAATATCTTAGAATAATACTAAAAATCATTAAAAATGATGGCAAATAAAATAGAAAAAAATCCTAAAAAAATACCTGTGGATACAAATAAATTATGGAAACTTCTCTATAAATAGAGGATAATTCCTAGAAAAATACATATGGGTACAGATAAATTATGAAAAATTATCTATCAATAGAGGATAATTCCCATAAAAATACCTATGGGTACAAATAAATTATGAAAAATTTCCTATAAATAGAGGATAATTCCTAGAAAAATACCTATGGGTACAAATAAATTATGGAAAATTCTCTATAAATAGAGGAAAACTCCTAGAAATTGAGGAAAAATACATGTTGGTACAAATTAATTATAAAAAATTCCCTATAAATAGAGGAAAGTTCCTAAAAATTAAAGAAAAATACATGTGGGTACAAATAAAATTTTGGGAAATAAAGGAAAAATTCGTAAATGTCAAAGAAGACAATATGAATTTTAGCAAAATATGAGAAGCTACCAAGACTAACTTCGACGACAATGTCTATGGACCTTAACTTCTACAAAGTGTTGCACGCTTCACAAAAGTTGGGGGGCAAATGATATGGGCTAAAAGTACGCCCTAAAGACACAATTAATGTACCATTAATTAGACTTAGTTTGGTCCAAAAGGGAGGCTCATTTAATGAGGCTCCAAACTTATTAAATTCGTAATTAATTAATTAGCTAAATATACAGCTAATTAGTTATTCCCAACTACATAGAAATTACTCCAAGGAGTAACCCCCAAGACACCTTAATCAACAAAGAAATATATTCCTACATGGAAACTACTTTTGTCACAAGAAAGACAGAGAATCCTTCTAGAAAGTGCCCTACCCATCAAGGTTCCTAAACCTACTCTAATTCTTAGTTTCTGAGTAACTCACTGTACCCATCAAGGGGAGATAGGAGTGAAGGAAAGTAACTCACTGTACTTTCATGAGTACTAGAAATGCTAAATGTAATCTCTATGTAATGGTTGATGATAACTCAACAATAGAACAGGACATGTAATAATATGCAGGTGCACAGAAATCTTGGATCACAGAGTTCAGTTAAGACAAAGTATCAAAGGATCATCTACAGACTTGAAGCTCACTGGAAGAAGTTCATTAACATGTTCATGCCTCAGTGGAGAATAAAAGATGTTGACATCTATTCAAGGATGTGGAAGCTACAGAAGATTGTCTTAGTCTATGACGATTTTAGTGCATTACAATCGAAGCAACAAGTAAGGTTTGCAAAGAAGAATGTGGAATCATGTTCGGAATCAAGAGCCCCTATCAAGACTAGTCACTTATGAACCAGACCGTTGCATCAAGTGTCAGGACATTGGAGGCAAGCTCTCGTCGGTTAATATGATTTTAATCATTCTAAAGTTGTTGGTTTTCTTGAGTCATGTGGAGGATCAACAAAGGTGGTAAATCAGTGTTGGAGAAATGTCAGCCTAATGGATAAGGGACAGACGGCACAACCTGATTGGATCTTACTAAAGCTTCACAGATTAGAAGGCCAAATACTTGGACGTGGTGGAGTCACGTATACGGAGCCAAGTATTTTGATAAGGAAGTCTACACAAATTGAAGAGTGGGATGAAAATATTTAATTTAATTAAATAAAGTA